>WTXG01000036.1:0-246801 GCA_022496185.1 Multifurca ochricompacta | reverse complement strand
GGAAAACGACAATGATAATATCGTCATTTTACCAGAAGATGTCTTCGCAAAAACCACCGTTGTTAGCCTCCATGACATGGATCTATGGGCTCAAGTAACGCAGAACATGAACCAAGACCTATGCAAATCCTGGGCAGAGCCACATAACATAAAGATGAAAGACAGCCTCTGGTGGAAAGATGGAGATCGATTGGTTGTCACCGGTGGCGACAACATTAAGAGGGGGTGATTCATTTTCACCACGACCTTCCCTCTGCAGGACATCCGGGGATCGCAAACACCTATGCCCTTACCAAACGAGATTACTGGTGGCCAAACATGAAAAGGATGTTGAAGCTTATGTCAAAGGATGCGCAGAATGCCAGGCGAACAAAGTAAACACTCACCCAAGACTGCCAGCACTTTCACCCATTACGCCAGTCGCAACAGCCCCCTTCCAGACCATCGCCATGGACTTCATTGTCAAACTCCCACCATCACAGGGATACAACTTGATACTTACCATCACGGACCACGACTACTCAAAGGCCGCCCTCTTCATCCCCTGTAACGAGACAATATCAGCGGAAGGAGTTGTGAAACTCTACCTGAACCATGTCTACCGGCATTATGGACTGCCGCAGAAGATTATTTCCAACTGAGACCCGCGATTCACCTCCATGTTCGCTCGAGCCCTCTGTAAACGTCTCGACATTCAGCAGAACATCTCCACCGCGTATCACCCTCAGATGGATGGACAGTCAGAACAGACGAACCAATGGCTAGAACAATACCTTCGATTCTGGTGTAATGAACGACAGAATGACTGGGCAGAATGGCTAGCGACAGCTGAGTTTGCACACAATAGTTGGCCAAATGGGACGACAAAGACCACTCCCTTCTCCCTTATTATGGGATGGAACCCTCGCACCACATGGACAGACAAACCCACGAACGTACCATCTGTGACACAGCGTATTGGCCAATGGGAGGAGATACAGGAATTGGCCAGTAGAAACCTTCAGAAGGCGCAAAGGACCCTAGCCGAGAAGCCTACTAAGTTTACGCCCTACCAGGTTGGAGATCAGGTCTGGCTAGAAGGGCGCAATATCCACACGTCGCACCCAACGGCAAAATTAGCTCCCAGATGCCACGGTCCTTTTATAATCGAACAGAAGCTGTCAGACATCACGTATAAGCTCACATTACCTGCCACCTGGAAGATACATCCCGTCTTCTAGGGCCTAGCACGAGTGCACTCGTGAGTTACCCGGATCCGAACTCGTGGGTATTTAGATTAGATAATCCCATACTCGGATCCACATGAGTATGTTCCCACAGATCACCCGGAGCCACGAGTCCTATACTCGCACAGATCCGAGTACTCGTGGGTATACTCGTAGGTTTACTTGTAAGGTTTGAGGCAGCCAGAGATCTTCATCTTGCATACACAGAAAGAATATATATATTACTACAATCCCACGAAGTTTCAAGTCAGATCATGCATCCGATCCAAAATAAAACAAGAATCAGTTACAATATCTATAGAAATGCGAAAAAATGCGAAAAAATGCGAAAAAACGCGAAGTGTGGGGCGCGCCGATCGGACCGTGCATTGCCTTCCTATCTAGGAAGGTAGGCTTAAGAATGCACGCGTCAGCACACGTTGGTACAGAGATGCCAGGATCACGCCTAATTGATAAGATCAAAAACGCGTTCACAATTAATTAGATACTTAGGATATACATCTAAGTGATAAGATCAAAAATGTGTTCACAGTTAATTAGATACTTGGGATATACATCTAATACAAGTGATAAGATCAAAAATGCGTTCACAATTAATTAGATACTTGGGATGTACATCTAAGTGATAAGATCAAAAATGCATTCACAATTAATTAGATACTAAAGATATACATCTAAGATAATACAAGTGATAAGATCAAAACGCGTTCACAATTAAATAGATACAAGTGATAAAATCAATTCTGCATAACCCTATATATAATATATTGTGTGTCTTTGCCAGTGAGACTGGGTGGCTTAGTGGTTAGAGCACCGGACTGAGCTTGTTCCCAGAGGTCTTAGGTTCAATCCATGTTTCAGCCATTTCTGTTCTAGGTTGATGAGCCTAGTAAAAAAATAATTTTATATAATAATATTCCCACGAGTATTCTGCGAGTACCCATGCGGGTACCCGGGGTGCCAAAATCAATACCCGGATCCACATGAGTATTTTCCCACGGATCACCCGGATCCGCGAGTTTCAATACCCGCGAGTTTTCCCACGGCTCTACTCAAAAAACTCACGAGTTACCTGGACTCATGCTATGCCCTACCGTCTTCCATGCTAGCCTTCTGACGCCGTACAAAGAAACCACCATTCATGGACAGAACTTTCCCAGACCCCCCCTGACCTCGTTGATGGAGAACCGGAATGGAAGTGGAACGTATTGCTGACGCCAAATGGAAGGGTTGAGGACATAATCGAAGGCTCCATTACTTGATCAAATGGAAGGGATTCCCAGATGCCGACAACTTGTGGGAACCTGCTGCAGATGTCTTTGCGCCCAAACTCATCAAAGACTTCTATAGACGCCACCCAGAGGCAGATAAAGAGCCAGAGAAAATACGAGTTGCGGAGCAGCTCTCTCCCCCACAACTGACCAGAAATTCGCTCATGTCTTCATCTAAGATCCACACCTCCGCCGCCATCGATGCATTTCCCGTACTTACTCCTGTGCATCCTCCTTCTCGTCCACTTTCTCCTATTGACTACGATGCGACCGCCCAAGTGGCCCAAGGGGACAGAATCATCGACATCGACGAAGATTTTAATCTGCCCGAACACCCCCATCCCAACGATCTGATCGATGTTGACTTCGGTGATGAGTCCCCTGAGTTCCCATTTTTCCCCAATGACCCCAATTCACAATTTTACTTCCCGCTTATGATCCCATCGTCCAAGAACGATGGCATGACAGAAGTGGCCAAGTACATCTATTACACCAATGAAGGTATGGATGTAGTGGGATGCTTAGAGAAGGGAGGACCAGTCTATGGGGCCCCAGTCTACCTCGAAGAAAAGAACGTCGGACGACTACACTTTGTCCTAGGGCCCGAACACTTGCAACATCTCTCAGCCCATGACCCACGTGCCTTCGCAATCAACGAAGTGCTTTGAGACCTATGAATGCCGCAACTGACCGCTGAAATTGCACGACTCCGCAAGTTCCAGGCACTTCGGGACAACTTAGAGATGCAACGCCGTGACTACGAAAGACAGATGGTAAAGATCAATCAGGGGGTTTTTGATATAGAGCATCGCCTGGTGAGCATCAGGACAAGGCTGGAACACGGAGAGGCTTACCAAATTATTTCCGAACGGTACGCCGATATTTTTGCGCGACCACTCCCTTGTCGCCGCCTCGACCTTGCGCCCCGACTTAACCCTCACTGCTTCGAAATGCTGCATCTTCATGAAAACCCCGATGGCAAGCTTTGCTGGCATTGCAGCAGCAAGTACCACCTTAGCTGGTGTTGTCCCAAGGCCACAAAACAATGTCGACATTGCCAAAGTACCTCGCACTGGAGTCGGCAGTGCTTATTCCGACGACTTACGCAGGCCCCCACTGTTCAGAACCCCTCAGGGTGGTGCGGCAAATGTCTCTCCCACAACGCCAGACATCGAGAGATCGACTGCCATGTTTACAATGGCTGCTTTCGCTGTGGGAGACGAGGGCCCTATGGTTTTCTACGAACACACGTTTGCCCCACAGATGAAGAAAAGGAGAACTATGATGCAGACCATTATGCCATAGCCGACGACTATCTCTCCCTAGTCCAAGATGACGACAGTGCACCAATCTAGCTGGCTCTGCTAGGACTTAGAAGAGGGGTAATGTTATGAACCCTGCTGTGTCATCTTGTTTCCTTTTCCTTTCCATCACGTGACATGCTGTTTGACTCCGTTTGTCCCTTCGTTGACCGTGTTGTGACTTCCTTTGCATCTATTTGCCCCTTATCTTTGACCAAGGCTGTGCTTATCTCTGACTCATACTTTACACAAGAACGCTTACATATTTTCCCACCAGAATCGCGACTATACCAGATTCGTCTATGTATATTCTCACCTGGCCCACACTGACCCCATTCCCCATTCAGTTATATTACGACTTTGTTGATACATTGAGTACAGTACTCCGATTTAGACTCCAACCTCTACTACGTATATAAGGCCTGCCTAGATAGCCTGTATGCCTTAGACTCGACTTCTTAATCGACTTGGTGCATTACCTTCTGGGTGATTCCTAAGACCCGACTCTTGAATCGTCTCAGTGCTTTTGGCACTTCTCCGCTCACCAGTACTAAGGGATTAGCTCCTTGGTATTGACTTCTCACCCAAACTCCGTGTACTTGAAAGACAGTGCACACCTGACTTTGTAGTTTTGCTACACGACTCATCACACATCGTGACGAACGCCCGCACCAGGCGTTACATCTGACATCCTTAGTACACCAGGGTATGGACCATTCCCAGATCCCTTGTACCTTTACAGGGTCCATGCATACTTGACCCCCTTCTAGAATGACCCCAAGATATTCAACACTGGTTTGTTCAAATGAACACTTGGTTGGTTTCAAATAAAGGTCGTGTTTGGCCAAGATGTCCAGTACTTCATGAACACAAGTACGATGGTGATCAACATTGTTTCCAGTAGCCACTAGGATGTCATCCATATATACGACTACTTCCTCCATAAGGATCAGATCTTGGAAAATGTGATTCATCATTGACTGGAAGGTTGCAGGTGAGTTCATTAGGCTGAAGAACATGATGTTGGGTTTGAAGAGTCCTTGATTAGTCTTGAAGGTGGCCTTGGGCTGGTCACCTTCCCAGATACAAATATTGTTGTAACCCCAACAGACATCCATTTTTGAAAATAAAGCCTTGTTGCACATTTTGTCAATGATTTCAGAGATCAAAGGAAGTGGGTAGTTGTTTTTCACCATGAGTTCATTAATCTGTCGATAGTCCTGTACTGGTCACAGCTTTCCATCCTTCTTTTTGATGAAGAAGAAGGGTGAGGCATAAGGAGAGTTAGAAGGTCGTATATATCCTTTTGCCAAATGTTCTTCCAGGAAGGTAGAGAGTGCTTCCTTTTCCAGTTGCGATAACAGATAGATCTTGCAATCCACTGATGGAGGAGCGTCCAGGACAAAGTCGATGGCGTGGTCCCAAGGTTGAGAAGGAGGGAAATGCTGTGATTCCTCTTCAGAGAAGACCTTCCAATGTCGGTGATATTCGGTGGGGACCACTTCCTCAAATGTTTTTTCTGGATTCCTCTGTGCTTCTGCTTGAGCCAGCTCTGATGCTTTCGTGACATAACAGTACACCTGATCCACAGGTTCTATGTCACTCCAGGTGACAGCCAATCCCATGACAATGGCATGGGTGAGAGGGTGTCATGCAGCTAGGGCCTAGCACGAGTGCACTCGTGAGTTACCTGGATCCGAACTTGCAGGTATTTAGATTAGATAATCCCATACTGGATCTGCACGAGTATGTTCCCACGGATCACCCAGAGCCGCAGTCCTATACTCGCACAGATCCGAGTACTTGTGGGTATACTCGTAGGTTTACTTGAAAGGTTTGAGGCAGCCAGAGATCTTCATCTTGCATACACAGAAAGAATATATATATTACTACAATCCCATGAAGTTTCAAGTCAGATCATGCATCCGATCCAAAATAAAACAAGAATCAGTTACAATATCTATAGAAATGCGAAAAATGTGAAAAAACGCGAAAAAACGCGAAGTGTGGGGCGCCCAATCGGACCGTGCATTGCCTTCCTATCTAGGAAGGTAGGCTTAAGAATGCATGCGTCGGCACGCATCGGTACAGAGATGCCAGGATCACGCCTAATTGATAAGATCAAAAACGCGTTCACAATTAATTAGATACTTAGGATATACATCTAAGTGATAAGATCAAAAATGTGTTCACAGTTAATTAGATACTTGGGATGTGCATCTAAGTGATAAGATCAAAAATGCATTCACAATTAATTAGATACTTAGGATGTACATCTAAGTGATAAGATCAAAAATGCGTTCACAATTAGTTAGACACTTGGGATGTACATCTAAGTGATAAGATCAAAAATGCGTTCACAATTAATTAGATACTTGGGATGTACATCTAAGTGATAAGATCAAAAACGCGTTCACAGTTAATTAGATACTTAGGATATACATCTAATACAAGTTGTTACGAACCCCGTCCCTTCCTGTCTTTTCTTTCTACCAGCACAACCCCTCTTTGCGCCACCCTACATTACCAGATTACGTCTCCATCGTGGGATCCGTCACGTGCTTTACTTCCTTCCCGTGATTGACTTTGTCTCTGTTTGTCTCGCTTTGTCTATGTTGACTCCTTTCCCTTATCTTTATCCCTTATCATATGACCGGACACTTACTTAGTTCCCTATCAGAAGCTAGGCTTTATGCCCTTCGCTTTCGTATATTTGGGCCCACATGACTCCGTTCTCTTATCTCGTAGACGCCCATTCGATTACGTATATAAGTCCACTGTAACTACAATGTAGACCTCAGACTCGACTTATTGAATACATGGTGTTTGTCTTCTGGACTTCCCCTTGTCTCTGACTCGCCGTCTCAGTGCTTTCGGCACCTTCCGCTAACATCGTCTGGGACAGCCCGTTGGCTTTGACTCACCCTCTCACTCCAAGAGCTTATTGGTCTCTTATCGAACCCGTTGAACGCTGTCACACAAGTCGTGTGGAACGTCCACACCGGACTAACATCAAGTCGAGTCTCTCACAGTGGCTTCCAGCCGCAGTCAGACCCTCTTTCGAGAAGAACTCATCGAACGCAGAGACGAGAATAATCTTTCACAGCAAGTACTTGGCTCTGCCGCCTGGAAAGATTTCGAGTCCGAGTTTGGATACTACATCTATCACGACGGAAGATACCAACCGGTAGAATACGACAAGAGAAGAGAGTTTGGTATTGTATCCGATACTCGGACAGTCGAAACTCTTGGGTTACAACCAGACCTGCCCCACCTGAATTTGGATTAGGCCCATGGAGAGAAAATCCCCCGGCCATTGTCACGGACTCCGAACCAGAGGAGTACGTAGAAGAACATAGCGAAGAAGCACTGGTATTAGCATCGTCTACAGCCCCAGTTGCACCCGAAGTTGTCACGTTCAGAGCCCCTGCTTTGACAACTCCCCAGATTTCTATACAATCCACCAACACCGTCACCCCGTTTTACCAGAATATGTCCACCATTGCCGCCCAACTTCCAGACCCCGCCCCACCAGCCCCAGTGGCGGCACCACCAAATATTCCTCCCCCGTCCGGACGATTATCAGGAGTGCTTCCCCAAACGTTCACTGGGGACCGCTCACAAAGCAAAAAATTTATGTTGGAGTTCACAACCTTTAAAAACTTCAACCACGACGTCCCGCAGATTGTCAATCCTTTCAACGAGCCAATCTGTTCCTTTCCCTGATTCGGGGGGATGCGGTTGACGACTGGACCATGGAACAGCTGGAATGGCTGAATGAACAAGTCGAAAGTGGGCGTCGTACCACTAGTGAAGGTCTTTGGGAGACCATCGCTGAGCGGTTTAAGGATGCCTTCACGGATGGGCAGGCCAAGCAGAAGGCAGCCCGGGAGCTGAAGTCCCTCAGAATGGAGAAGGGAGAACTTGACGCGTACGTCGCCAAGTTCAGAAGTCTAGCCAACAGAGCCGGCTATGACACAGACGAAGAGGCAACGTTAGACCTCTTCTCACAAGGATTACCCAACCCCCTTGTCAAAAATATCATTCAGTTTCATCACCCCCACGACTGGGATACTTGGGTTGATGCTGCTCGGAGGCAGCAGCAAGACTACCTTGACTTCCAGACAAGATTTGGAGTTGACACCAAAAAAGGAAAGACCCGAGACCAGTGGAAAACAGCGTTCGGAGTGAAGCCCGCGCCACACGGCCAGAGGGATCCAAACGCTATGGATACCTCTGCAGATCGGGCCCGAGCTCGGGCAGCACTTACGGAAGACGAGCGGCAGACACTAATGAAGGAAGGATGCTGCTTCCGTTGCAGAGCATTGGGACACATGTCCCGGGACTGCCCCAAGAAGGGAGCGCGAGTTGCTGTCGCCACGGTGGCACCGGAACACCCCGTTCAGAACAACCCCCCCGCCGTGGACAAGCGATCAAAAGAAGAGAAGGCTCAGGATATATGGGCCAACATGATGAAAGAGAGTGAGGAAGTGCGCGCCATACTAGTAGAAAAGGCGTTTGCAAAGAAGGATTTTTGTTAGGCTCAAACCCATCGGCCTGGGCACGAGCACTCCATGTTACCTCTGTGTATGCTAGTCGATTCAAATCATTGAAAATACCAGTCCATTTTGAAACTACACAGAGGACGGCCGATCGAGATATTTTAGTGGACTCCGGAGCCACAGACAATTTTATTCACCCACGACTAATCAAAACAATGGGTCTGGGACGGCTGGCACTTCCCCAGGAAAAGAACATTTGGAACATTGATGGAACAGCCAACCGCGCTGGAAAGATCACTCATTACACGGATCTGAAGGTCCAGGTTGGAGAAACCATGAAGAACATTCGTTTCCTGATTACGGACCTGGGAGACGAAGATCTTATTTTAGGATATCCGTGGCTTGCCGCGTTTGAGCCCAAGATCAACTGGGCTGACGCGACAATGGATAAAGAATCATATCCCACTATCATCACGTCGATAGGATATGACTACGCAGTCAGACACCCAATGATAAAAGCCACGAGCATGGAAAGAGATGACCCAGGACGCTGTTACGCCACTAAAGCGTCGGAACTAGCCCAAAAGGCAATACAAGGGCAGGTGGAAAAGACATACAGCGATGTAGTGCCGAATGCCTACCATCAGCACTGGAAGGTGTTTTCCGAAGAAGAATCCCAGCGTTTCCCACCTCCCAGACCATGGGACCACGCCATAGACTTACTCCCTGATACGCCAACAGCAATAGATTGCAAAATCTATCCACTGTCCCAGTCTGAGCAGGTGGCATTAACGGAGTTCCTAGAGGAACATTTGGCAAAAGGATATATTCGCCCATCCAAGTCGCAGTACGCTTCACCCTTCTTCTTCATCAAAAAGAAGGATGGCAAGCTGCGACCAGTTCAGGATTATCGGCGGATTAACACATACACCGTGAAAAACGCTTACCCCCTACCGCTCATCTCCGAACTTATTGACACCATGAGGGATAAGTCCCTCTTCTCAAAGATGGACGTGCGATGGGGTTATAACAACATCAGGATCAAGGAAGGTGACCAGTGCAAAGCAGCGTTCAAAACAAATCAAGGGTTGTTCGAGCCTAATGTTATGTTCTTTGGCCTCACGAACTCGCCGGCAACGTTCCAGGCTATGATGAACCACATCTTCCGTGATCTCATTCTCACCGGAGAAGTAGTGGTCTATATGGACGACATTCTAGTAGCCACTGCAGATAATTGGACCACCACCGACGCCGGGTACATCAGGTACTGGACATACTACATGAACATGACCTCTACCTCAAACCTGCCAAATGCTCCTTTGAACAACGGAGCGTTGAGTATCTAGGGGTCATCTTGGAAGGAGGACGAGTGCGCATGGATCCCGTGAAAGTACAGGGAATCCGGGAGTGGCCCGTGCCGACCTGCGTCAAGGATGTCCGATCATTCATCGGATTCTGTAACTTCTACCGACGATTTGTCAAGGGATTTTCGGGCATGGCGCGACCACTGAATGACCTCCTGAAAAAGGATGTACCATGGCATTGGGATGCCGTACAGCAGCAGGCGTTTGAACAGATTAGAAACCTCGTCGGCTCAGAACCAGTACTTATCCAACCAGATCTGAGCCACCCCTTTGAACTAGAGGTGGACGCCTCACACTTTGCGAACGGGGCAGTATTATATCAGAGAGATGCCGCACAAGTGCTTCACCCAGTGGCGTACTATTCCGAGACCTTCTCCCCTGCTGAAAGGAACTACGACATCTGGGATAGGGAGCTTTTAGCCATAGTCAAGGCATTGCGACACTGGCGACCCTATTTAGCAGGCACCCCTCATAAGACCATCATTCACACTGATCATTCCAACCTCTTATACTGGAAGGAACCCCACAAGATCAGCCGACGTGTAGCACGAGAAGTCCTGGAATTAGAAGAATATAACTTCACACTGAAACACATTGCTGGGAGTCAGAATGCTAGAGCAGATGCATTGTCGTGCAGACCAGACATGCATACGGGGGAAGATGACAATAACGACATCACTGTCCTCCCAGAAGAGGTATTTGCCAAGACGGCCATTGTCAGTCTCCATGATATGGACCTTTGGGCACAAGTCTCCCAAAATATGAACCAAGACCTGTGTCGTTCATGGGCTGACTGTTACGTCCGGTGTGAGACGTTCTGCACGACTTGTGCGACAGCTTCGTAGGTTCGGGTAAAAGACCAATAAGGCCCTTTGGAGTTTAAGTGGGTGAGTCAAAGTCAAAGGGGCTGTCCCCCGTTGACGATGTTGAGCGGAAAGTGCCAAAAGCACTGAGATGATCGAGTCAAGAGTTTCAAGGGGAAGTCCAGAAGACAAACACCAATGTATTCAATAAGTCGAGTCTGAGGTCTACAGGGTAGCTACAACGGACTTATATACGTAATCGAGTGGGCGTCTATGAGATAAGAACCCGGAGTCAGGTGGGCCCGAATATCTGAAAGCGGAGGGCGTAAAGCCTGGCTTCTGATAGGGTATTAAGTAAGTGTCCGGTCGTATGATAAGAAGATAAGTGATAACGAAGATAACAGTAGGTAAACATGCACAAACAAGAGGGTCACGGGGATGGACGAAGAGCATGTGACGGATCCCACGATGGAGACGTAATCTGATAGTGAAGTGTGGGCGGTAGAGAGGGATCGTCGTTGGGTAAGAAAAAGAATACGGGCAAAGACGGGGTTCGTAACACTGACGCTCACAATTTAAAAGAAATCAGTGGTCTTTGGTGGAAAGATGGAGATCGACTCGTTGTCACCGGTGGTGACAACATTAAGAGGGGGGTGATCCATTTTCACCACGATCTTCCCTCTGCAGGACATCCCGGCATAGCTAACACCTACGCCCTGGCCAAGAGAGACTATTGGTGGCCCAATATGAAAAAAGACATTGAGCTCTACGTACGAGGATGCGCATCATGTCAAGCAAACAAGGTGAACACGCACCCAAAAGTCCCACCAATGCTTCCCATCACTCCCAGTACATCGACTCCTTTCCAGACCATCGCCATGGACTTCATTGTCAAGCTGCCCAAATCACAAGGCTTCAACACTATCCTTACAATCACAGACCATGATTGTTCCAAAGCGGCCCTCTTCATTCCCTGCAACGAAACTATCACAGCGGAAGGAGTGGCGAAACTATACCTGAACCATGTATACCGTCATTACGGACTCCCTAAAAAGATCATCTCTGACCGAGATACCCGTTTTACATCGGCATTCGCGAGAGCCTTATGCAAAACGCTGGACATCACGCAGAATATCTCAACGGCATACCATCCACAGACAGACGGACAGTCTGAGCGGACGAACCAATGGCTGGAACAGTATCTCCGGTTTTGGTGCAACGGCAGGCAAGACGACTGGGCAGAATGGCTGTCGACCGCAGAATTCGCTCACAATTCATGGCCCAATGGGACGACAAAAGTCACCCCTTTCTCCCTTATCATGGGCTGGACTCCACGCACCACATGGACAGAGAAGCCCATCAATGTCCCGTCAGTAACCGAGCAAATCGGCCAATGGGAAGAGCTGCGGAAATCAGCCAATGAGAATCTGGTAAAGGCGCAACAGCTTCTGGCAGCACAGCCAAGCACATTCACACCTTATCGGACCAATGACTGGGTGTGGCTCGAGGGTAGGAATATTCACACATCACACCCCTCGGCCAAATTAGCGCCCCGACGCCACGGACCCTTCCAAATCACAAGGAAGCTGTCAGACGTCTCTTACGAACTGCAATTGCCGCCGAAATGGAAGATCCACCCAGTCTTCCATGCCAAGCTTCTGACCCCTTACAAGGAAACCTCCATTCACGGAGAGAACTTCCCGAGACCCCCGCCTGACCTTATCGACGGCGAAGAAGAATGGGAAGTGGAGCGCGTTCTAGACTCCAAGCGACAAGGCCGAGGGCGCAAGTTGTATTACCTGATCAAGTGGAAGGGTTTCCCAGACTCTGACAACTCGTGGGAACCAGCCGGGGATATCTCTGCCCCGGACCTGATTGCGGAGTTCCATTTACGACATCCCCAAGCGCCCAAGAACAGTTAAAAAGGAGGGAATCAACTCCAGACTTTTCCCCAGAACAACGCCTCACCAGCAACGTCCTAACTACACTTTAACATGTCTTCCTCCTTCATCACTGCCTCCGCCGCTATCGACGCCTTCACTGCCACCACTGTGGCCGTGGAAGCCTTCCCTTCTGCTCACCCCTCCATGCGCCCCTCTTCCCCTATCGACTATGAAGTCGCAGAGGCCCGAATCAAAAACCAATCCCCGAACCCAAATGACGACTTCACCCATCACGAAGACCCCCACCCCAATGACCTGCTCAATGGAGAGATCGATGACGAAGCCCCAGAATTCCCGTTCATCCCCAACAACCCCAACTCCTCGATGTACTTCCCCTTGGAGATCACAATGGCCGACGGATCTAAAGCCATCGCCAAATACATCTACTATACCAATGGCGGAATGGATGTGGCAGGGTGTATGAAGAAGGATGGGCCGGTTTACGGAGCCCCTGTCTATCTGGAGGAGAGGTATACAGGTCGACTCCACCACACGTTGACTGACGAACAGTTGGGGCATCTCGCCGCAGAAGACTGTCACGCCTTCGCGATCGATGAGGTGATGAACGATATGAGGCTACCGCGTTTGAAGGCAGAGGTCATGAGGTTGAGGAAGAGTATCACCTTGAGGAGGACACTGAACCAACAGTACAAGGAGCACGCAAAGATGATGGCAAGGCTGACGAATGGGATGTTCCAGCTGGAGTCGGAGATTGTGGACATCAGGAAGAGATTGGAAGCGGGGGATGCGTACCAGACAATTGCTGAAAGGTACGCAGACACTTATGCACGACCCCTCCCCCCTCGAACCTTGGGTGCGGCCCCGACGTTACTGCCGACTCGGCTGGAGATGCCACGCTTGCATGAAAACCCGCGCGGGGAAACCTGCTGGCAATGTGATAGCAAGTATCACATAAGCTGGAACTGTCCCCTCAACCGCAAATGGTGTCGACACTGTCGAAGCAATCTCCACTGGAGCAGACACTGCATCTTCCGGTGTGTAGGAGTGGCACCAACCATCACTAACCCGTCAGGCTGGTGCGGCAAGTGCCTTTGCCATAACGCTGGGCATAAAGAAATCGACTGCCCCGTCTACGACTTATGCCGTGCATGTGGCCAGCGGGGTCCATATGGGTTTCTTCGTACCCACACGTGTCCGCAAGAGTTGGAGTCGTATCGCATGGATGACCGTAATGTAGCTGACGATTACCTGGAGCTGGTACAGGATGATGACGGTACGAGTCATTTCTAGCCGGGACTGCTAGAACCAGAAGAGGGGGTGATGTTACGAACCCCGTCCCTTCCACTGTTTTTCTTCCTATCCAACGACAACCCCTCTTTGCTGCCTACCCTACATTACCAGATCACGTCTCCATCGTGGGATCCGTCACGTGCTTTACTTCCTTCCCGTGATTGACTTTGTCTCTGTTTGTCTCGCTTTGCCTATGATTGACTCCTGTTCCCTTATCTCTTATCCCTTATCGTACGACCGGACACTTACTTAGTTCCCTATCAGAAGCTAGGCTTTACGCCCTTCGCTTTCGTATATTTGGGCCCACATGACTCCGTTCTCTTATCTCGTAGACGCCCATTCGATTACGTATATAAGTCCACTGTAACTACAATGTAGACCTCAGACTCGACTTATTGAATACATCGGTGCTTGTCTTCTGGACTTCCCCTTGTCTCTTGACGTCTGCCTGTCTCAGTGCTTTCGGCACCTTCCGCTCAACATCGTCTTAGGGTACAGCCTCTAGGACTTTGACTCATACCCTCTCGACTCCAAGAGATCTTATTGGTCTCTTATCCGAACCCGCTTAGCACGCTGTCACACAAGTCGTGTGGAACGTCCCGCACCGGACGTAACACCCTGCCACCCACGCTTCACTACCAGATCACGTCTCCATCGTGGGATCTGTCACATGCCCTTCGTCCATCCCCGTGACTCGTTTGCTTGTTCATGTTTACCTGTTTGTTTCTTTGCTTATCACTTATCTCCTTATCATACGATCGGACATTTACTTAATCCCCTATCAGTAGAAGCCAGGCTTTACGCCCTCCGCTTTCAGATATTTGGGCCCACTTGACTCCGTACTCTTATCTCGTAGACACCCACTGCCTTACATATATAAGTCCGCTATAGCTACCCGGTAGACCTTAGACTCGACTTATTGAATACATCGGTGCTTGTCTTTCAGACTTCCCTTTGCTCCTTAAGGATCCTGTTGTCTCAGTGCTTCTGGCACTTCCCGCTCACCATCGTCTCAGAGTACAGCCTCTTTGACTTTGACTCGTCACGCTTTGCTCCAAGGGATCTAGTTGGTCCCTTATCTGAACCCCCGTATCGCGCTGTCACACAAGTCGTGTGGAACGTCCCGCACCGGACGTAACACCCTGCCACCCACGCTTCACTACCAGATCACGTCTCCATCGTGGGATCTGTCACATGCCCTTCGTCCATCCCCGTGACTCGTTTGCTTGTTCATGTTTACCTGTTTGTTTCTTTGCTTATCACTTATCTCCTTATCATACGATCGGACATTTACTTAATCCCCTATCAGTAGAAGCCAGGCTTTACGCCCTCCGCTTTCAGATATTTGGGCCCACTTGACTCCGTACTCTTATCTCGTAGACACCCACTGCCTTACATATATAAGTCCGCTATAGCTACCCGGTAGACCTTAGACTCGACTTATTGAATACATCGGTGCTTGTCTTTCAGACTTCCCTTTGCTCCTTAAGGATCCTGTTGTCTCAGTGCTTCTGGCACTTCCCGCTCACCATCGTCTCAGAGTACAGCCTCTTTGACTTTGACTCGTCACGCTTTGCTCCAAGGGATCTAGTTGGTCCCTTATCTGAACCCCCGTATCGCGCTGTCACACAAGTCGTGTGGAACGTCCCGCACCGGACGTAACACCTGTTCTCATAACATCATTAGGGTATGACTATGCTGCTCGGCATGCAGTACTACGAGTAGAGAATGACAAGGTAGAAATGGACAACCCCAGCTGGTGCTACGTTACTAAAGCATCAGAGCTGGCGCAGAAGGCAGCAGAGGGACATAAGGAGAAGACCTTTGAAGAGATAGTACCGGAAACATATCACCGGCACTGGAAGGTGTTCTCAGAGGAGGAGTCACAGTGTTTTCCCCCAGCACAACCATGGGATCATGCCATCGAATTTATACCTGAGGCACCAGCAGTGATAGATTGCAAAATTTATCCCCTATCCCAGTCCGAGCAGATAGCGCTTACCACATTCCTAGAAGAACATCTGGCAAAGGGGTACATTCGCCCATCCAAGTCTCCATATGCATCGCCCTTCTTCTTCATCAAAAAGAAGGATGGAAAGCTTCGACCTGTCCAGGATTACCGATGTATAAACACCTATATGGTGAAGAATGCCTGCCCCCTTCCTCTCATCTTGGAACTCATTGACACCATGTGGGATAAAGCCTTGTTCTCAAAAATGGATGTCCAATGGGGCTACAATAATATCTGGATCAAGGAGGGAGACCAATGCAAAGCCGCCTTTAAAACTAATCAAGGATTGTTTGAACCCAACATCATGTTCTTCGGTCTCACCAACTCACCTGCCACCTTCCAATCCATGATGAATCACATATTCCGCAATCTTATCCTCACTGGTGAAGTCGTGGTGTATATGGATGATATATTGGTAGTGACCACAGACGACTTAGCCCATCACCGCGAATGAGTACATCAAGTGCTGGACATTTTACATGAACATGATCTGTACCTTAAGCCAGCAAAGTGCTCCTTTGAACAACCCAGCATCGAATACCTAGGCATCATCCTGAAAGGAGGGCAGGTGCAGATGGACCCGGTAAAGGTACAAGGAATCTGGGAATGGCCCATACCCACAAACGTCAAGGAGGTGCAGTCCTTCATAGGGTTCTGCAATTTCTATCAACACTTTGTATGGGGATTCTCAGGAATCACATGACCACTTAACGACCTGCTAAAGAAAGATGTCCCTTAGTACTGGGGAAAGGATCAGCAACAGGCATTTGAAAAGATTAGAGACATCATTGGCTTGGAACCCATCCTCCTACAGCCAGACTTAGAGAAACCATTCAAACTCAAAGTCGATGTGTCCCACTTTGTGAATGGGGCAGTATTGAACCAAAGGGATGCCACGGGACTTCTCCACCCAGTCACCTTTTACTTGGAAACATTCTCTCCTGCTGAGTGAAATTATGATATCTGGGATCGAGAACTATTAGCCATTGTTAAAGCCTTGCATCATTGGTGTCCCTACCTGGCTGGAACTCCACATAAAACCATCATCCATACCGACCATTCTAACCTTCTGTACTGGAAGGAACCCCATAAGATTAGTTGACGCGTGGCACGAGAGGTCCTGGAATTGGAAGAATACAATTTCACGCTGAAACACATTGCAGGGAGTTGCAACACACAAGCAGATGCCCTGTCATGATGACCAGACATGCACAGTGGGGAGGAAGACAATGATAACATCACAGTCCTCCCCGAAGAAGTTTTCATGCGACAGGCTGTCGTCAGCCTCCATGATATGGATCTCTGGGCCCAGGTATCGCAGAATATGAACCAACAGCTTTGCCAATCCTGGGCAGACATGCATAGCCTGAAGAAAATTGACGGCCTCTGGTGGAAGGATGGTGATCACCTTGTTGTCACCGGTGGTGACAACATTAAGAGGGGGGTGATCCATTTTCACCATGACTTGCCCTCTGCCAGTCACCCAGGCATCGCCAACACCTACACTCTGGCCAAGTGAGACTACTGGTGGCCCAACATGAAGAAAGACATTGAAGACTATGTAAAGGGATGTGCAGCCTGCCAGGCTAATAAAGTAAACACACACCCACACCCACCAGCAATATTCCCTATTACGCCTACCACATCCCTACCATTCCAGACTGTCGCGATGGACTTCATAGTCAAATTACCCCATTCTAGAGGTTTTGACTCTATCCTAACCATCACAGACCACGACTGCTCCAAGGCAGCACTGTTCATACCATGTAATGAGTCCATCACAGCAGAAGAAGTGGCCAAACTCTACCTCGACCATGTCTATAGGCACTACAGCCTCCCAGAAAAGATCATCTCCGACAGAGATCCATGTTTTACCTCAACATTTGCCAGGGCACTATGCAACATCTTGGATGTGAAACAGAACATTTCAACAGCTTATCACCCCCAAACAGATGGACAATCCGAGCGTACAAACCAGTGGCTAGAACAGTACCTTTGATTCTGGTGCAATGGACGACAAGATGATTGGGCTGACTGGCTAGCAACTGCAGAGTTCATGCATAACTCCTGGCCCAATGGCACAATGAAGTTCCCCCCATTTTCCCTTATCATGGGATGGACACCATGCACCATGTGGACCGATAAACCCACCAACATCCCCACAGCCTCACAACGAATTGGCCAATGGGAAGAGATCAGGAAATCGGCCAATGAAAACTTACTCAAGGCACAACAAGCCCTACTAGAAAGACCCTCAAAGTTCACACCTTATCAGACCAATGAGCTGGTTTGGCTGGAAGGGAAGCACATTCATATGTCACACCCTACAGCTAAACTAGCACCCTGATGTCACGGACCCTTCAAAATCACAAGGAAGCTGTCTGACGTGTCATATGAACTCGAGCTTCCTCCCACATGGAAGATCCACCCAGTATTCCACACTAAACTTCTGACACCATATAAGGAAACTTCCATTCATGGTGGGAACTTCCCGAGACCACCACCAGAACTGGTTGATGGAGAAGTGGAGTGGGAGGTGGAGCAAATTATGAACTCCGCATGTCAAGGCCGAGGGTGTAAACTGCATTACCTGATCAAGTGGAAAGGTTTCCCAGACTCTGACAACTCATGGGAACCAGCCGGGAATATCTTTGCTCCAGACCTAATTGCAAAATTCCACTTACAACATCCCCAAGCACCCAAAGAGAGTTAAAAGAAGAGAATCCCCAACCTCAGTCTCCCCAGAACATCACTCACTCAGCGACGTCCTACCCCAACTTATTACTACTATGACTTCTTCCTTCATCGCTGCCTCTGCCGCTATCGACACCTTTGCCACCACCCATGTGGTTGTTGAAGCCTTCCCCTCTGCTCACCCGTCGACTCATCCCTCCTCCCCCATTGATTACAAAGCTGCTGCGGAACGGGTCAAAACTCAGTCACCCAACCCCAATGACGACTTCACCCACTCTGAAGAACCTCACCCAAATGATCTCCTTGATATGGAGCAGGATGACGACGTCCCCAAATTCCCCTTCTTCGCCAACAATGTTACGAACAGGGCCCAGCAGCCCTATTTTCTTCACTCTCCCCAACCAGGACCCCACTCGTCCACCAACCCTTCATTTCCTCATTACGTCCCCCTCCTGGGACCCCTCGCATGCACTGCTTCCATCCCCGTGACCATTGTTTGGACTTGTATATTTACTATTTGTCTATGATTGCCCTTTCTTATCTCCTTATCTTTACAACCGGACATTTACTTAATTCCCTATCAGAAGCCAGGCTTTACACCGTCCGCTTTCATATCTTTGGGCCCACATGACTCTGATATCCTTATCTATAGACGCCCATCCACTTACGTATATAAGTCTGTCTTAGCTATGCTGTAAACCTCAGACTCGACTTATTGAATACATCGGTGTTCGTCTTCTGGACTTCCCTTTGTAACTCTTGACTCGTCTGTCTTGGTGCTTTCGGCACTTTCCACTCAACATCGTCTTAGGGAACAGCCCCTTCGACTTTGACTCATCATCTGTACACTCCAAGAGGCCTTATTGACCTCTTATCTGAAACCCTGACCTACGCTGTCGCACAAGTTGTGTGGAACGTCCCACACCGGACATAACATCAAGTCGAGTCTCTCACAGTGGCTTCCAGCCGCAGTCAGACCCTCTTCCGAGAAGAACTCATCGAACGCAGAGACGAGAATAATCTTTCACAACAAGTACTTGGCTCTGCCACCTGGAAAGACTTTGAAACCGAGTTTGGATACTACGTCTATCACGACGGACGATACCAACCGGTAGAATACGACGACGAGAAGAGAGTTTGGTATTGTATCCGATATTCGGACAGTCGAAACTCTTGGGTCACAACTAGACCTGCCCCACCCGAATTTGGACTAGGCCCGTGGAGAGAAAACCCTCCGGCCATAGTCATGGACTCTGAACCTGAGGAGTACGTGGAAGACCCTAGCAAAGAAGAAGCACCGGCATTAGCAGCGACTACGTTTCCGGTTGCACCCGCAGTTGTCACGATCAGAGCCCCTGCTTTGACAACTCCCCAGATATCAGTACGATCCACAGACACCATTACCTTACCTCGCCCACACATGTCTACCATTGCCACCCAACTCCCAGATCCTGCCCCATCAGCCCCTGTGGCACCCCCTGTCACAGCCAGGTGCTAGCTGTGTACAGGGTCAGTTCGTGTCAAGGAGGATCAAGCTTTGTAGCCAAGATATCAAGGGTCGAGACAAGATTATTCAAGCCCTGCAAGTCGCAGCGGGCGCGCGCGGAAGGCGAAATCGAACGAGGACGCTCGGTCCCGTCACGAGACGATTGGGATGAAGACTCCTAAGGCGCGGCTTAGGGGCTCAAGTGGGGGCCTCTTTCGGTTGGGGATCTATACACCTGTATTTGGTACAGGAGAACAGACTTAGGGTCTGTCTCCAGATTCTAGTAAGTCCTTTTAAGTACACAGCAGATAGACAGTGAGCTAATATAACTATCTAGACCTAACAGCATTGGGACGTCGTCATGGCCATGTCATAGCTACATCATAGGGAGGTAGTCTAGATGGTACAGAGGGACATTGGTGTGGATAGGAAGGGGCTGCGTCCCCGATATTTGTAAAGACCTAGACACAGATAGTAAGTTACTTAGTTATCTAGTGTAGGTAATAGAATCATTGCGAAACCCTGAAACGCGAAGTAAGTCATAAACGCGAAGCCTCGATAAACGTCACATTACTCCCCTCCTACAGTTGTGCTTGCCCCAAGCACCTCTAGTCGTCACGCGTGAGGTCGACGACACGAGACGGAGCATGGCGCAGACGGCGTCGACGAGGTAGGCGGGTACTGCCTATACCGCCCGCTTGAAGGACGGCGCGTAGTTCGGGATGCGGGGCGTAACGAGTGGCCTCCTCTGGGCGTATACGTTGATTGTTAGCATAGGCATATGTTAGGAAAGGAAATAATCTGTGATACACGTCTCCTCTTGAAAGGGCGTGTATGGCTAACTGGATGTCTTGATTCGCGCGGTCCGCTTGGCGACGCCAGTGGGCTAGTTCGTAGTGAGCCTGATCCAAACGTCTAGTAGCATATCGATAGCGCGAAACTTCTGCCCACGCGCCTGGGTCTTGTAGGTCGTCTAGGGCTGAGCTAACTAAGGGTGTGAAGGCCTGTTCTGCCTCGAACAGGCGCTGTTGGAATCGTGTGAGGATTGGGTTTGATCCCCGAGTGAAGCGTGGATGGGGTCGGGCATAGAGTGGAAGGTAAGTAATTGGTTGTCCTGCTCCCATAGTGAAAGCGATGCGTGGGTCAGCGCGTTGATACTCAAAGGCCAGCCATCGGGCCACGTTGATCTGGCCCTCATAGTCAGAGATGCGGTGCTCGATGTAGTAGGGGGCGTGTATGTGATTGCGTTGGAAAGGTGGAGGAGGAGGGTCATAGTTTCTGCGTGCTGCCACATTAACCTCAGCTGCTGTTTGTGTTACTACGGCCTCGTCAGGGAGTTGACCTAGTTCTGGAGAGTCTGGACGATACACTGCAGCCTCGTCAGTAGTCTCGGGGGGGTTGTAGATCGCTTCCAGACGCGTCCTAGCTTCCTGGAGCATAGCAAGGACTCTAGTTCGAACCTCAAGCTCTAGATTCTGATTTTGTGCGGTTAGTGTGATTGCGTTAGTCACGTTTTGGGAAGGATCGTCTGTCATAGGGAAAGAAGGGTGCGGTGGAGGTGTTTGGGTTGTCGGAGTGGGGGGAAGCGTTGGGGCGTCCATGGGTCGTCTTAGGGCTGCTTTGGTTGCCGCGTCGTTTACTGCTGCTATAGTTTGGTCAATGATGGTGGGATTTGTAACACTGGTGGGAATATGGCGAGATGTGGACATTCTGGGGGTGTTGCGTGGTCGTTTGAGAACGGAGGGGCGGTTTGTGCGTTTGGTATGAGCCAGGGTGAAGGATTTTAGGTGGGGTATGGAATGGTAGAACGGAAAATTCACCCCCCTTTTAAGGACGGCGTCGACCCTGACGCTGCGAAAGAGAGCTGTGATATTGTGTGAGGAGATCCGGGGCGTGACAGTCGGTTTCTTCGACCCAGGAATTTTCGCTTGCCGGATAGCCAACCCAGCTGACCAGGTATTGTAATCGTTTGTTACGGCCAAAGAGTCTGTGATCTAGGATGGAGGCGACTTCATATTCTTCTTCCTGATCAATCAGGTCAGGTGGGGGACGCAAAAAGTTGGGGCCATGGGCATCTGTCTCGCGATAGGGCGATAGGAGGTCGGTGTGGAAGACGTTATGTATTTTCATATGTGAAGGTAACGATAAGCGATAAGCCACAGGGGAGATCTGGGCCAAGATCGTGAAGGGGCCGTATCATCGTGGGGCGAGTTTGGTCGAGGGAAAGTGTGTTTTGAGGTTTTTACCTTCTAACCAAACCTGTGAGCCGACAGAGAAGGCGGGTTGGGGTGGAGGGCGCGCGCGCGATTGGAGTGCCTCTTCTGCTCGGGTGCATGCTGCTAGGAGATTTTGAATTCGAGTATTCACTTGTGGGACATCCGTATCGATTGTCTGAGCATTCCAGGTAAAGGTAGTCCCATGGAGTAACGTGTGGGGGGTTAACTTAGTCTTATCGTGCGGCCAAGAGTTATGGACATATTCGGCTAGTGGTAGGTAATGGGGCCATTGGTACTGATCGTCGCCAAGCCATAGACGTAGGTATTGTTCGAGCCAGAGATTCATCCGTTCGCTCGAACCGTCTGTTTGAGGATGAAACGCCGTAGACAGGTTTTGTTGAATGTGTAGGACTTTTGCTAGCACGCGCGAAAATGAGACGTGAATCGGGGATCGCGATCAGAGATAACTCGTCGTGGGACGCCAAAGAATGGGAAGAGATGTCGGTAATAGAGTGTGGCGATCCCTTCGCCAGTAATGTTTTTCGAGCAGGGGATAAATTTCGTGGATTTCGAGCATCCTTGATCGACAATCGTGAGCACCGCGTCATATCTGCCTGATGGTGGGAGATCTGTAATGAGATCCATAGCAACGTATTGAAACGGACCGGCGGAAGCCGGTACATCTAGCGGGAAAGAAGGGGCCTTCTTTGTGAGTTTCGGCTTATTTTCTTGACATTTAGCACATCCTCGGACGTAATCTTGTATGAATTCCCGTAAGCCGGTACCTGAATATTCCTGTTGGACTTTCCGCGTTGTCTTATCTATCCCCGGGTGTCCCGCTAGTACGTGGTCGTGATGCCGTTGAAGGATCTCGCGGCGTTCGGCTAGTGCCTTGGGGAATGGAAGTTTTGCATCGGAAATTGCATTGATAAATAGATCGGCGGGTAAAACAGTGACTTCGTCGTTGTCGTCTTCACCCTGGTTGGCGTCGGGTCGGCGCGAGAGCATATCTGCGACAGTGTGTAATTTTCCCGGGACGTGTTCCAACGAAAAGTCAAAGTCGGCAAGCTCTTGGAGCCATCGGGCCTGTCGTCGGTTAAGTTTCTGGGGTTCCTTAAAGTATTGCAAATTATTGTGATCCGTACGGACTTGGACTTTATGTTTTGCCCCAAAAGATATTGATGCCAAGATTGGAGAGCGACTATAACGGCGAACAGTTCTCGTCATAAATGTCCCAGTTCCTTTGAGTTGCGTCTAGGGTTTTCGACAAGTAGGCCACAGGATGGAGGCGGTCTTCGTGATCCTTTTGGCTGAGGGTGGCACCTAGAGCATATCTGGATGCGTCTGTATCTACAATGAAGGGTTTGTCAAAGTCGGGTTGGGCAAGGACCGGTTGCGAGGTGACTCGTTGCTTCAGCATGTCGAAAGCATTCTGCTCATGGCTCGTCCATCGCCATGGATTCTTTGCGCTAGTAAGCGCGTTTAGGGGCGCTGCGATCTTACTAAACCCCTGAATGAAGCGACGATAGAACTGGCAGAATCCAAGGAACGAACAGACTTCCTTGACGGTGGTAGGCGTTTTCCAGGTAGTAACTCCCTCCACTTTGACTGGATCCATATGTACCTGGTTAGCTTCCAGAATAAGTCCGAGATATTCGATACGCGTTTGTTCGAATGAACACTTCTCCGGTTTGAGGTATAGATCTAGTTTGCTAAGTTTGTCCAGGATGCGATGCACTTTATCGCGGTGATTCTGAAGGTTCTGGTCAGTATGGATCAGGATGTCATCCATATAGACCGTGAACCAAGCCCTTCCTGAGGCGTCGTGTTCGTTTAATTCTTCTCGGAATTCTGCATTCATCATTGTTTGAAATGTTGCGGGAGAGTTCGTCAAGCCAAAGAACATGACATTAGGTTCATAGAGGCCGCGATTTGTTTTGAATGCTGCCTTCCAGCGATCTTCCGGTGCTATCTGAACATTATTATAACCCCATCGGATGTCCATCTTTGTGAAGAGCGTGCTTCCGCGAACCCGATCAATTAGCTCGGGGATCAGCGGAAGTGGATACGTATTCCGAACAGTCCAGTCATTTAGTTTTCGGTAGTCTTGGACCGGTCGCAGTTTCCCATCCTTCTTTTTGATAAAGAAAAATGGCGAGGCATAAGGGGACTTTGATTCTTGTATGTACCCCTTCTGCAAGTGTTCTTCCAGGAAACTGTTTAGTGCATCTTGTTCTCCTGGTCCGAGCGGGTAGATCTTGCAATCCAGGGTAGCAGGTGCATCTGATTTTAACTGATTTTATGATCCCAAGGCCGCGAGGCTGGGAATCGTTGTGCCTCTTCGTCGCTGAAGACTTTCCGATGTCGATGGTATTCCCGCGGCACGATCTGATCCCAAGATCGTTCCGTTTTATCCTTTGCTTTGATGGCCAGTTCCTGTGCGATGTTAAGGCGGCGGACGTGTTCTCTTGGTACGGTGAAGGAAATAGATTGCGTTAGTTGCCCTGAGGTCCAGTTGATATTGGGGTTGCTGGCCGCGAACCATGGATATCCTAGGATCATGTCATCTAATCCAATAGATGCTATATAGAACCGATGTTTCTGAGTATCTCCTGCCGTAGTAATAAGGAGGTCCACGCATTGATCTATTTTCTTTGTGGCGTTAGGAGAGCCGTCCGCGTTTTGTAATTTCTTTGGGATAGTTAATTTTTTTATGGGGAGTCGATGTTTAATTACTGTTCGGTAGCTGATAAAGTTCTCGGTTGCACCGCTATCAATCAGTGCTTCTATTGTGGCCTCTTGATTCACTCCATGTAAGGGAACAAATAGTTTCATTGCTTTGAGTGGTGATCTAAATACATGGTGTGAGACTAGAGCCCGAATGAAGGCCGCGTCATTCAGGCGATATAAAAATCCTCATTTCCTTTGAATTGATCTTGTAATTCGAGGCGTTGCTCATCTGTCATTGTCTTTAGGACCGTTGCGAGTGTTGACATGCTGATGGTAGGAGTGGCCGATACTGGGGAAGTTGCGGACGTCCCATTAGATCCGCTGGGTACCGCCGCAGTCGTGGGTGGTGCTTCCGAGATGGTGGCGGTCCGGGCCGAGTTACTTGGAATCGATCGGGATTTTCTATTGGGGCAATCTCGGACCAAGTGTCCCCGTCGCCCACACTCAAAGCACCGTCCCTCCTTTCTGTATTGTTCCTTTTCTTCCGTGGTAGTTGCTTTCCTGATAACATCCACATCCATCGCATTTGGGTCCTTTTTGCGATAGAACGTGAACTTATTTCCCCGAGGTGACGGAGAGGTGGCTGTTTTATTCTTCGTTAAGCTTTTCATAAAAACCCAATTTGCGTGGTGACGTCGGGCGGATGTTGATGCTTCTTCAAAATTTTCTGGCTGATCTTGAGTCAGCATTGTCGCGACCAATTGGGTTGGTAAGCCGCGATAGAAGTATTGTCGTGCAGCTGTGTCGTCAATGTGTAGTCCGGCCCGAATGGCTAAGTCGCGGAATTCAGCGATATAGTCATCAATGTTTCCCTCCTTCATTTGTAATTTCTCAAGCGCCTGTAGCGCCTTTTGTCCTGCCGCGACATCTGTCCATGCGGCAAGGAATGTTTGCCGGAATGTTTCCCACACGTTTACAACTCCGATTCGTCCTGCGTTGATGTCGGCCAGCCAATATACTTGTTCCTCAACCCATCGATCGACTTTTGGACCACGAATTATTCCTAACGCGTAGGCCACCTTGGAGCGCTCGTTCTGGACTAGGGGCACGAACGCATTAAGGGCAAAGTGGAGTTCGAGCAAGGCGAACCATCGTTTCGCGTGGGCCCTGTTGCCGTCGAAGTAGGAGGGAGGGGCCCCTTCCATGCGTCCTCCCTGTGGCATCGGGATGGGGGCTCCCTGGGGGTTTCCTCCCGGATTCCCTCCAGGGTCTCCTCCTGGATTCCCTCCAGGGTTCCCCCCTGGGTTTCCTCCCGAGTGCCCGCTTGGATTCCCTCCAGAGTGTCCTCCTGGACTTCCTCCTGGTGGGCCTCCTAAATTGGGAGGATCGTTCTTTGGTTGTCTCGTGGGGTGGCTAAGTTGGTTATGTGTTCGTCCTGGTTCGGTAAGTGTGATAGTAGCCATTTCTTCAAAAGGGGGTGGAGGTCTGGATGGGAGAGGTGCTGTGGGGGTTTCGGTTTGGGGGCTTTCGGCAGGGGAATCGTTTGCGAGTAATGCAAAGCGATTTCGGTTTTCGAATGGTACGTCTCCAAATCTTTGTCTGGCTGACTGTTCTGGTAGGTTTCGTTCTGGTGACTGGTAGTCGAGGGATTCGTTGTCTGTCGAGGAGGCCGAGGAGGTCGAAGGGGTCTGGGGTTTGCGTGCCGAGTACGACGTGATTGTTCCGGGTTCGTGCAAGGGGACGCGTCGTCGGTCGCCTTGCGATTTCGGGTGAGTGGTTCTATTTTCTGTGAAGTCTGTAAGTCTGTTCTAATGTCACAGCCAGGTGCTAGCTGTGTACAGGGTCAGTTCGTGTCAAGGAGGATCAAGCTTTGTAGCCAAGATATCAAGGGTCGAGACAAGATTATTCAAGCCCTGCAAGTCGCAGCGGGCGCGCGCGGAAGGCGAAATCGAACGAGGACGCTCGGTCCCGTCACGAGACGATTGGGATGAAGACTCCTAAGGCGCGGCTTAGGGGCTCAAGTGGGGGCCTCTTTCGGTTGGGGATCTATACACCTGTATTTGGTACAGGAGAACAGACTTAGGGTCTGTCTCCAGATTCTAGTAAGTCCTTTTAAGTACACAGCAGATAGACAGTGAGCTAATATAACTATCTAGACCTAACAGCATTGGGACGTCGTCATGGCCATGTCATAGCTACATCATAGGGAGGTAGTCTAGATGGTACAGAGGGACATTGGTGTGGATAGGAAGGGGCTGCGTCCCCGATATTTGTAAAGACCTAGACACAGATAGTAAGTTACTTAGTTATCTAGTGTAGGTAATAGAATCATTGCGAAACCCCGAAACGCGAAGTAAGTCATAAACGCGAAGCCTCGATAAACGTCACACCCCCACCAAACATTCCTCCCCCATCGGGACGACTATCAGGGGTATTGCCCCAGACATTCACAGGAGACCGCTTGCAGAGTAAGAAGTTTATGTTGGAGTTCACGACCTTCAAGAACTTCAATCACGATGTCCCACAAATCGTCAACCCGTTCCAGCATGCCAACCTGTTCCTCTCTTTGATCCGAGGGGACGCAGTGGATGACTGGACCATGGAGCAATTGGAGTGGTTAAATGAGCAGGTGGAAAGCAGGCGTCGTACCACGAGCGAGGGCCTTTGGGAGACCATCGCCGAAAGGTTTAAAGAAGCCTTCACAGATGGGCAAGCCAAGCAGAAGGCAGCCCGGGAGTTGAAGTCCCTCAGAATGGAGAAAGGCGAGTTAGACTCGTATGTTGCCAAGTTCAGAAGTCTGGCCAATAGGGCCGGTTACGACACAGATGAAGAGGCCACGCTGGACCTCTTCTCACAAGGACTGCCCAACCCCTTGGTCAAAAATATCATACAATTCCATCACCCCCATGATTGGGATACTTGGGTAGATGCTGCTCGACGACAGCAGCAGGATTATTTGGACTTCCAGACACGATTTGGAATCGATACCAAGAAGGGAAAAACCCGAGATCAGTGGAAGGCTGCCTTCGGAGTAAAACCTACCCATCATACTCAGCGAGATCCAAATGCTATGGATACGTCCGCGGATCGAGCCCGAGCCAGGGTAGCACTCACAGAAGACGAGCGGCAGACATTGATGAAGGAAGGATGGTGCTTCCGCTGTAGAGCATTGGGACATATGTCTCGAGACTGTCCCAAGAGGGGGGTACGTGCCGCTACGGCAACCATCACACCAGACAGTCCCGCTCAAAACAACCCACCCACCGTGGACAAAAGGTCAAAGGAAGAAAAAGCCCAGGATATATGGGCCAATATGATGAAAGAGAGTGAGGAAGTACACGCCATTTTGGTAGAAAAAGCTTTCGCGAAAAAGGATTTTTGTTAGGCTCTGACCCATCGGCCTGGGCAAGAGCACTCCATGTTACCTCTGTGTATGCTAGTTGATTCAAGTCGTTGAAAATACCAGTACATTTTGAAACTACACAGAGGACGGCCGACTGAGATATTCTAGTGGATTCATGTTACGCCCGGTGCGGGACATTCCACACAGCTTGTGTGACAGTGCGATTCGTTGGTTCAGATAAGAAACCAATAAGGTCTCTTGGAGTTCAAGTGGGACGAGTCAAAGTCAAAGGGGCACGTCCCTAAGACAATGTTGAACGGAAAGGTGCCAGAAGCACCTGGGACACTGAGTTTAGAGATGCGAAGGAGATGTCCAGAAGACAAGCACCGATGTATTCAATAAGTCAAGTCTGAAGTCTACAAGGTAGATACAGTGGACTTATATACGTAAGTAAACGGGCGTCTACGAGATAAGGATAACGAGGTCAGGTGGGCCCAAATATACGAAAGCGGAGGGCGTAGAGCCTGGCTTCTGATAGGGTATTAAGTAAGTGTCCGGTCGTAAAGATAAGGAGATACGAGATAATGATAAGGGCCAACATAGGCATACAGCGAGTCAACAAGCGCAAAGGAGGTCACGGGGATGGTAGGAGAGCACGTGATGGGTCCCAGGATGGGGACGTGATCATGAAATGTAGGGTGGGTGGTAGAGAGGGGTCGTCGTTGGGGAGAGTAAAGAAAACAGGGTTGCTCGGCAGGGATTGTAACAATTCAGGAGCCACAGACAATTTCATTCATCCACGACTAATACGAACAATGGGCCTGGGACAGCTGGCACTACCCCAGGAAAAGAATATCTGGAATATTGATGGAACGGCCAATCGCGCCAGAAAGATTACCCACTATACAGTGCCTCACAAAACTGAGTCAATGTTTTGCACTTTTGCACTGTTTGTTGAATATCACATCAGCCAAAACAAATATAAACAAAGTCTTGGTAGACCATAAAAGGTACAAGATAAGGGTTATGTAATGCAACAATAATTATGTAATTCTGATCAAAACCTGTGGAGCTACACCCATTTCAAATTGGGGACTCATTGACTCAGTTTTGTGAGTGGGTATCAGAAATATCAGAATCTGATGCTCCACCAAATGTACAGCAACCAATCCTTAATATATGGTTACCATAGTTATCTTAATATTGATGGGACCTGGAATAGAGCTATTTAACCATGGTTTACATTCCCAGAATATTATAATTTCCCAATGCACCCCACCTCCTCTGCTCAGAAAGAAAACATGCTCTCTCTGGCCTCTGAAGGTCATTCCACTCACACTATTGCCTCCAGACTCAGCCTCAGCCAGTCCACAGTCTCTAGGACACTCAGGACCCTCCTTCCCAACCATCAGTCACCTCATTTTAGTCATCCTTCCAAGCTCTCTGCTACCTCTGAACATGCTATCATGATACAAATCACCACAGGAAAGGTTGGCAATGCTGTCCAGGCCACAAAGCACATCAATTCCATCATCCCCAACCATGTCTCTTCACAAACTGTGCACTAGGTTCTTAAACAACATTCATTCAAGGCTGTAACAAAGAAGAAAAGGCCACTACTCTCTGCAGTACATTGCAAGAAGCACTTAGCCTTTGCTTTGAAGTACCAAAACTGGACTGTGGAGGACTGGCATCTGACCCAAACCTGTTGATTTTGGTCTCATCTGACCAAATCACCCTCTTCCAGTCCTTCATAGTCTAGTTTTGGTACTTCAAAGCAAAGGCTAAGTGCTTCTTGCAATGTACTGCAGAGAGTAGTGGCCTTTTCTTCTTTGTTACAGCCTTGAATGAATGTTGTTTAAGAACCTAGTGCACAGTTTGTGAAGAGACATGGTTGGGGATGATGGAATTGATGTGCTTTGTGGCCTGGACAGCATTGCCAACCTTTCCTGTGGTGATTTGTATCATGATAGCATGTTCAGAGGTAGCAGAGAGCTTGGAAGGATGACTAAAATGAGGTGACTGATGGTTGGGAAGGAGGGTCCTGAGTGTCCTAGAGACTGTGGACTGGCTGAGGCTGAGTCTGGAGGCAATAGTGTGAGTGGAATGACCTTCAGAGGCCAGAGAGAGCATGTTTTCTTTCTGAGCAGAGGAGGTGGGGTGCATTGGGAAATTATAATATTCTGGGAATGTAAACCATGGTTAAATAGCTCTATTCCAGGTCCCATCAATATTAAGATAACTATGGTAACCATATATTAAGGATTGGTTGCTGTACATTTGGTGGAGCATCAGATTCTGATATTTCTGATACCCACTCACAAAACTGAGTCAATGAGTCCCCAATTTGAAATGGGTGTAGCTCCACAGGTTTTGATCAGAATTACATAATTATTGTTGCATTACATAACCCTTATCTTGTACCTTTATGGTCTACCAAGACTTTGTTTATATTTGTTTTGGCTGATGTGATATTCAACAAACAGTGCAAAAGTGCAAAACATTGACTCAGTTTTGTGAGGCACTGTACAGACCTGAAAGTCCAGGTTGGGGAAGCAACGAAGACTATTCGCTTCTTGATTACGGATCTAGGCGATGAAGACCTCATCTTGGGATACCCGTGGCTCGCCGCCTTTGAACCAAAAATCAATTGGGCTGATGCGACCATGGATAGAGACTTGTACCCAACCATTATCACGTCGCTGGGCTTTGATTACGCGATCAGACATCCAGTAATTAGAACCACATGAACCGAAGAGAGAGAAGACCCTGGTCAATGTTATGCCACCAAAGCATCAGAACTGGCCCAGAAGGCTGTGCAGGGACAAGCCGAAAAAACTTATCATGAAGTAGTGCCAAGCGTCTATCATTGGCATTGGAAGGTATTCTCCGAGGAGGAATCACACCACTTCCCTCCAGAGCAACCATGGGACCATGCCATCGACTTCCTCCCCGACACGCCAGCTGCGATAGACTGTAAAGTCTATCCCTTGTCCCAAACCGAACAAGTGGCACTTACCGAATTCCTTGAGGAGCACTTAGCCAAGGGATACATTCGCCCGTCCAAATCGCAGTATGCCTCACCCTTCTTCTTCATCAAAAAGAAGGACAGCAAGCTGCGACCAGTCCAGGACTACCGGAAAATCAACATGTATACTGTAAAGAACACCTATCCCCTGCCTCTTATATCTGAACTCATCGACACCATGCGGGATAAATCCCTCTTTTCAAAAATGGATATACGATGGGGTTACAATAACGTTCGAATCAGGGAAGGTGACCAGTGCAAAGCGGCATTCAAAACAAATCAAGGACTGTTCGAACCGAATGTTATGTTCTTCGGGCTCACAAATTCACCAGCAACATTCCAGTCCATGATGAATCACATTTTTCGAGACCTCATCCTCACTGGCCAAGTGGTAGTTTATATGGACGACATCTTGGTTGCCACTACCAATGATTTGAACCACCACCGAGAATGAGTACATCAGGTGCTAGACATACTGCATAAACATGACTTGTACCTCAAACCCGCAAAATGCTCCTTCGAACAAAGGAGTGTTGAGTACTTGGGAGTGATTCTAGAGGGAGGGCAAGTACGAATGGATCCGGTCAAGGTACAGGGAATTTGGGAATGGCCAACGCCAACTTGTGTCAAGGACGTCCGCTCCTTTATTGGGTTCTGTAACTTCTACCGGCGTTTCGTTAAAGGATTCTCAGGCATAGCACGACCCCTAAATGACCTCCTAAAGAAGGACGTACCATGGCATTGGGATACCGCACAACAACAAGCATTTGAACGGATTCGAGACCTGGTTGGCTCAGAACCAGTACTCATTCAACCTGATCTGAGCCGCCCCTTTGAGCTGGAAGTGGACGCCTCCCATTTTGCGAACGGAGCAGTATTGTACCAAAGGGACGACTCGCAAGTACTACATCCAGTGGCATACTATTCGGAAACCTTTTCATCGGCGGAACGAAATTACGATATTTGGGACAGGGAGCTCTTAGCCATAGTCAAGGCACTACGACATTGGCGACCATACCTTGCCGGGAATCCCCATAAAACCGTCATCTACACTGATCATTCTAACCTACTGTATTGGAAAGAACCCCACAAGATCAGCCAGCGTGTAGCACGAGAGGTCCTGGAGCTTGAAGAATATGACTTCACCTTGAAACACATTGCAGGAAGTCAGAACGCGCGGGTGGATGCACTATCACGAAGGCCAGATATGCATACAGGAGAGGACGACAATGACCACGTGACTGTCCTCCCTGAAGAGGTGTTCGCGAACACAGCCGTAGTCAGCCTCCATGACATGGACCTGTGGGCACAAGTCTCACAAAATATGAACCCAGACCTATGCTGCACATGGGCTGATGCCCACAACCTAAAAGAAATCAATGGTCTTTGGTGGAAGGATGGAGATCGACTCGTTGTCACCGGTGGCGACAACATTAAGAGGGGGGTGATCCATTTTCACCACGACCTCCCTTCTGCTGGTCACCCAGGCATTGCCAACACTTATGCCCTCACCAAACGCGATTACTGGTGGCCCAACATGAAAAAAGACGTTGAAGACTATGTGAAGGGGTGCGCGGACTGCCAAGCGAATAAAGTGAATACACACCCACACCCTCCGGCAATGCTTCCCATCACTCCTACCATGTCCTTGCCATTCCAAACGATTGCCATGGATTTCATCATTAAACTACCCAACTCCAGAGGCTTCGACTCCATTCTGACCATCACTGACCACGACTACTCCAAGGCGGCGCTCTTCATACCATGCAAGGAGTCCATCACAGCGGAGGGAGTAGCCAAGCTCTATCTTGACCACATTTATCGACACTATGGTCTCCCAGAAAAGATTATCTCTGACCGAGACCCACGCTTTACTTCGATGTTCGCCAGAGCATTATGCAAGATTCTGGACATACAGCAAAACATCTCAATGGCCTACCACCCCCAGACAGATGGACAGTCGGAATGTACCAATCTGTTACGTCCGGTGTGAGACGTTCTGCACGACTTGTGCGACAGCTTCGTAGGTTCGGGTAAAGGACCAATAAGGCCCTTTGGAGTTTAAGTGGGTGAGTCAAAGTCAAAGGGGCTGTCCCCCGTTGACGATGTTGAGCGGAAAGTGCCAAAAGCACTGAGATGATCGAGTCAAGAGTTTCAAGGGGAAGTCCAGAAGACAAACACCGATGTATTCAATAAGTCGAGTCTGAGGTCTACAGGGTAGCTACAGCGGACTTATATACGTAATCGAGTGGGCGTCTATGAGATAAGAACCCGGAGTCAGGTGGGCCCGAATATCTGAAAGCGGAGGGCGTAAAGCCTGGCTTCTGATAGGGTATTAAGTAAGTGTCCGGTCGTATGATAAGAAGATAAGTGATAACGAAGATAACAGTAGGTAAACATGCACAAACAAGAGGGTCACGGGGATGGACGAAGAGCATGTGACGGATCCCACGATGGAGACGTAATCTGATAGTGAAGTGTGGGCGGTAGAGAGGGATCGTCGTTGGGTAAGAAAAAGAATACGGGCAAAGACGGGGTTTGTAACACAATCAATGGCTAGAGCAATACCTCTGATTCTGGTGCAACGGACGACTGGACGACTGGGCAGACTGGCTGGCAACAGCAGAGTTTGCACATAACTCCTGGCCTAATGGCATGACAAGAACCCCCCCATTTTCCCTTATCATGGGCTGGGTACCACGCACCACATGGGCTGATAAGCCGACAAATGTCCCCATGACCGCACAACGCCTCAGCCAATGGGATGAGATCTGGAAATCTGCCAATGAGAACCTGTTGAAAGCGCAGCAGGCCTTATCGGATAAACCCTCAAAATTCACACCTTATCGAGTCAACGAACAGGTTTGGCTGGAAGGGAAGCACATCCATACATCACACCCCACGGCTAAGTTGGCACCCCGACATCACAGGCCCTTCCGAATCACAAGGAAATTATCAGATGTGTCATACGAACTTGAGCTTCCCCCTGCATGGAAGATTCATCCAGTCTTCCATGCGAAGCTTCTAACACCCTACAAGGAAACATCCATTCATGGGGAAAACTTCCCGAGACCTCCACCGGACCTAGTTGATGGAGAAGCGGAGTGGGAGGTGGAGCGGATTATGAACTCCACTTATCGAGGCCGCGGGCGCAAATTACATTACCTGATCAAGTGGAAGGGATTCCCAGACTCTGACAATTCGTGGGAACCAGCCGGGAATATCTTTGCCCCGGACTTGATCACAGACTTCCACTTACGACATCCTCAGGCGCCCAAAAACAGTTAAAAGGAGAGCGACCCCCGGTTTCCTTCCCCCAGAACAGAGCCTCACCAGCAACGTCCTAACCACACATCAATATGTCTTCTTCTTCCATCGCTGCCTCTGCTGCCATCGACGCCTTCGCTGCCACTACTGTGGTCGTGGAAGCCTTTCCCTCTGCTCATCCCTCTACTCGTCCTTCCTCTCCCATCGACTACGACGCTGCCGAAGAACGCGTCAAGAACCAGTCACCCAATCTGAACGATGACTTCACCCACTCCGAAGAACCCCACCCAAACGACCTCCTCGACATGGAACAAGATGATGACGTGCCCGAGTTTCCATTCTTCGCCAACAATCCAAACTCCTCCATGTACTTTCCACTAGAGATCACAATGGCTGATGGAACAAAGGAAATAGCTAAGTACATATTCTACACCAATGGAGGAATGGATGTTGCAGGCTGTATGAAGAAGGACGGGCCCGTTTATGGAGCCCCGGTTTATCTGGAAGAACGATACACAGGACGCCTGCATCACACGATGAGTGACGAACAACTGGGGCATCTCGCGGCCGATGACCCCCGAGCCTTTGCGATCGATGAGGTGTTGAACGACATGCGACTTCCGCGTCTCAAAGCTGAAGTAATGAGACTGCGGAAGACCCTCACACTCCGCACCACACTCAACACCCAGTACAAGGAGTATGCGAAGCAGATGACAAGGCTTACGAGAGGCATGTTCCAAGTCGAGCAGGAATTGACGGAGATTCGAAAGAGGTTGGAAATAGGGGACGCATACCAGACCATTGCAGAGAGGTACGCCGACACGTATGCCCGACCCCTTCCCCCGCGATCGCTAGGAGCGGCACCACAACTGCTGCCTAACCGATTTGAGATGCCACGGATGCATGAGAACCCCCGAGGCGAGACATGCTGGCGATGTGATAGCAAGTACCACATTAGCTGGAACTGCCCCCTCAATCGCAAATGGTGCCGTCACTGCCGCAGCAACCTCCATTGGAGCAGGTTCTGCATCTTCCGGCGTTTGGGAGTCGCCCCCACCATTGTCAACCCTTCGGGATGGTGTGGGAAGTGTTTGCGACATAACGCGGGACATTGTGAACTCGACTGTCCAGTGTACGACCTGTGTCACCAGTGTGGACGACGCGGCCCATACGGTTTCCTACGCACACACCAGTGCGCGGCAGACGAGACTTACACTGTGGAGGATCGAAATCTGGCGGATGATTATGTGGATTTGGTACAAGATGATGATGGTGCGCGTTTCTAGCTGGGTCAGCTCAAACCTGAAGGGAGGGTGATGTTATGAACAGGGCCCAGCAGCCCTATTTTCTTCACTCTCCCCAACCGGGACCCCACTCGTCCACCAACCCTTCATTTCCTCATTACGTCCCCCTCCTGGGACCCCTCGCATGCACTGCTTCCATCCCCGTGACCATTGTTTGGACTTGTATATTTACTATTTGTCTATGATTGCCCTTTCTTATCTCCTTATCTTTACGACCGGACATTTACTTAATTCCCTATCAGAAGCCAGGCTTTACGCCGTCCGCTTTCATATCTTTGGGCCCACATGACTCCGATATCCTTATCTATAGACGCCCATCTACTTACGTATATAAGTCTGTCTTAGCTATGCTGTAAACCTCAGACTTGACTTATTGAATACATCAGTGTTTGTCTTCTGGACTTCCCTTCGTAACTCTTGACTCATCTGTCTCAGTGCTTTCGGCACTTTCCACTCAACATCGTCTTAGGGAACAGCCCCTTCGACTTTGACTCATCATCTGTACACTCCAAGAGGCCTTATTGACCTCTTATCTGAAACCCTGACCCATGCTGTCGCACAAGTCGTGCGGAACGTCCCACACCGGACGTAACAATTCAAGTGATATAAAAATCCTCGTCTCCTTTAAACTGATTTTGTAGCTCCAGTCGTTGTTCATCTGTCATAGTCTTTAGTGCAGCTGCTAATGCGGGGATGCTGATCGCTGAGATGGAGGGTGCTGTGAGTGCTGGGGAGGGGCCTACGGGCGCAGTGGGTACCACTGCGGTCGTGGGTGGCACCTCCGAGATAGTGGCAGTCCGAGCTGGCGCGTTTCCACTAGTCCTAGGTTTTTTGTTTGGGCAATCACGAACTAGGTGACCTCGTCGGCCGCATTCAAAGCAACGTCCTTCTTTCTTGTACTGTTCTTTTTCTTCAGCAGTGACAGCCTTCTTTATAGTGTCCACATCCATGGCGTTAGGATTGCGTTTCCTGTAAAAGGTGAACTTGTTTCCACACGGGGACAGATCTGTGTTCTTTTTCTTGCCGACAATACCTCGGAGAAAGACCCAGTTGGCTTGGTGTCGTCTAGCTGAGTCAGTAGCTTCCTCTAGTGTTTGTGGCTGGTCCTGAGTCAAGATTGTGGTAGCTAGTCCAGTGGGTAGTCCATGATAGAAGTACTGTCGAACACTGGCATCGTCCAGATGCAGCTCGGCCCGAACGGCGAGATCACGGAACTCTGCGATATAATCATCAATGTTGCCATCTTTCATTTGTAATTTCTCGAGCGCTTGTAGCACTCTTTGTCCAGCTGCTATGTCGGACCAGGTGGCAATGAAGGTTTGCCGGAAGACATCCCATGGCCATTGAACTCTAATTCTATTTTGAGCGATGTCGACTAGCCAATTGGTCTGCTCTTCAACCCATTGATCGACTTTCAGTCCTCTCATCAACGCCAATACATATGCTATGCGGCTCTGCTCATCCAGAATGGTAGCTGCATATTTATTCAAAAACAAGTGCAGCTCAAGCTGAGCAAACCATTGTTTTGCTGTGGAGTGATCACCCTTGAAGAAAGGTGGGGGTGCTCCTTCGATCCGCCCTGCCACTGGGATGTTTGGTGCTAATCCTGGTGCAGGGCCTGGTGGGCCTCCTCCTGGTGGGCCTCCTCCACCCCCTGGTGGGCCGCTTCCTCCACCTCCTGGGCCACTTCCTCCACCTCCTGGGCCGCTTCCTCCACCTCCTGGTGGGCCACCACCTGCCAAGATTTGTCCTGTTCCTATGAATTGGGAAGGGGTCGTCATTTGGATGGATGCTCCAAAGGAAAGCCTTCGGGGTCATCCCGGGGTTGTACTAACTGTGGTAGGGAATGCTGTCATCATCGACGTCACTGGGTTGCTCAAGAGTGAGGCTGTTGGTGGTAACGTGGGGAGCGCAATGGGTGTGAGGAAAGGTTCTTCAGGTAAGTTCAATCCAGTCTCTTTGGGTGCGACGCGTACAGCTTCAATCTGACTCAAGTTATTAGGGTGTATGTGGTACCAAATGCCTCAGTACCAGTCAACAGCGAGGTTAGTCTGTCGATACGGGACCCAGTAACCACAGAAGGGGACGTCTTGCTTGTGCGCTTCAAGCCAACGTGCAGATCGTTTCAGATGCTGAGGGAGGTTGTCACTGGTCCTGGGAGGGAGTACAAAAGGGAATCGGATGGAAGTCGTGGTGTTGGTAGTCGGGGCAAGGGACACGTTGTCGTCTCCTTGTGACTCTGGTGCATTTCTTTGTTTCTGTGAAGCCTGTAAGTCTGTTCTAATGTCACAGCCAGGTGCGTGCTGTGTCAAGGTCAAGGGATCGTTCAAGTTCAAGGCAACTAAGTCAAGATCGAGTTGTTAATCAAGACGAGTCAAGCCCACACAAGTTAGAGGGGCGCGCATGAGGTGTGGGATCAAGCAGCGATGCTAAGTCCTGCCACAAGCTACTGGGGTTCAAAGACCCTCTAAGACATGACTTAGGAGGGCTCAAGGGGATTCTTTGTGAGTCAAGTAAACACCTGTATTGAGCACAGGAGAACAGACTTAAGGTCTGTTCTCTAGAATGTAGCAGGTTTAAATACAGTTGGATCACTACCAAAGATAAGGGTCTAGCCAATGAAGTAAAGTAAAGTAGTATAGTAGGATGATATCATGCTGTGTCACAGCAACCTCATAGCTACGTCATACCTCATCATAGAAGTACAGGAGATAGGCTAGACTTAGTACATAAGTAAACAGTAATCAGTAAACAGAAAACAACAGAGGGGTTACGCCCTCTATAGTATTCAGTTGGTTAACCTAGTTAGATAGGTTAACTGATACAACCCAGACGGTTATCAAACAGTCGACAAGAAAAGGAAAATAAGGAAAACAAACTGTCACACCCCGTGATGTGTTTCAACACAAAGTTATATTCCTCCATTTCTAGGACTTCACGAGCAACCCATCTACTGATCTTGTGGGGTTCCTTCCAATACAATAGGTTGGAGTGGTCAGTGTGGATAATGGTTTTATGGGGAGTCCCTGCCAGGTACGGTCGCCACTGTCATATGCTTTTACAATGGTGAGCAGTTCTCTGTCCCAAATGTCATAATTTCGTTCTGCCGGTGAAAATGTCTCTGAGTAGAAGGCGACTGGGTGAAGCAATCCTGTCGCATCCCGTTGGTTTAGTACTGCCCCATTCGCAAAGTGCGATGCATTGACCTCGAGCTCAAAAGGTTTCTCCAGATCTGGTTGTAAGAGGACTGGTTCTGAGCCCACAAGGTCTCGGATTTGTTCAAAGGCTTGTTGTTGCTCGTCTCCCCAGTGCCAAGGTACATCCTTCTTCAACAGCCCGTTCAATGGTTGGGCAATTCCCGAGAATCCTTGTACAAATCGTTGGTAGAAATTGCAAAACCTGATGAAGGATCGCACATCCTTGACACACATGGGTATGGGCCACTCCTGGATTCCTTGCACTTTTACTGGGTCCATCCGCACACATCCTCCTTCCAGGATAACTCCCAGGTATTCTACACTTCGTTGTTCAAATGAACATTTGGCTGGTTTGAGATATAGATTGTGTGCATGTAAAATGTCCAATACTTGGTGAACCTGCTCTTGGTGATGGGTCAAATCGTCTGCTGTAGCCATGAGAATATCATCCATGTATACCACCACCTCGCCTGTGAGAATGAGGTTGCAGAAAATGTGGTTCATCATGGATTGAAAGGTAGCGGGCGAGTTGGTGAGACCAAAGAACATGACATTCGGCTCGAAGAGTCCCTGGTTAGTTTTAAACGCTGCTTTACATTGATCTCCTTCCTTAATCCTGATGTTGTTGTATCCCCACCGGATGTCCATTTTGGAAAAGAGGGACTTATCCCGCATGGTATCAATGAGCTTGGAGATGAGGGGCAAAGGATAGGCGTTCTTTATGGTGTGGGCATTTATCCGTCAGTAGTCCTGGACTGGTTGGAGTTTACTGTCTTTCTTTTTGATGAAGAAGAAAGGTGATGTGTATGGTGACTTTGATGGACGGATGTACCCCTTTGCAAGGTGTTCCTCAAGGAATGTCGTAAGTGCTGCTTGCTCTTTCTGGGACAGTGGGTAAATTTTGCAGTCGATGGCAGATGGGGTATCTGGTGCAAACTCAATGGCGTGGTCCCAAGGTCGCGCGGGTGGGAAGCATTGTGACTCCTCTTCCGAAAATACCTTCCAATGTCGGTGATAGACTGCTGGTACTACCTCCTCAAAGGTCTTCTCCATATGTCCCTCCACCGCCTTTTGGGCAAGCTCCGATGCTTTTGTGGCATAACAGCGACCCGGATCTTCTTCCTCTGCCTTCTGTGTCTTCACATGTTGGATGGCATAATCGTACCCTAGTGACATAATGAGTACAGGGTAAAATTCCTTATCCATGGTGGCGTCACTCCAGTTGATCTTTGGTTCGAACACAGCCAACCATGGATATCCTAGAATCAAGTCTTCGTTCCCTAGATCAGTGACAAGGAATCGAATTACTTTTGTTTTTTCTCCCACTTGGACTTTAAGGTCGATGTAGTGGGTAATCCTTCCAGCTCTATTGGCCGTTCCATCTATATTCCAAATGTTCTTTTCCTGGGGGAGTTCCAGCATCCCCAAACCCATGGTTCTTGCCATTCGCGGGCTGATAAAGTTGTTGGTGGCTCCTGAATCTATCAGGATGTCATGGTCGGCCGTCCTCTGTGTAGTCTCGAAATGTACTGGTATTTTCAATGACTTGAAGCGACTAGTATACACAGAGGTTACATGTAATGCTCGTGCCCAGGCCGACGGGGTAGAGCCAGTCAAAAATCCTTTTTGGCGAATGCCTTTTCTACCAGAATGGCCTGTACTTCCTTGCTTTCCTTCATCATATTGGCCCATATTTCCTGTGCCTTTTCTTCTTTTGTTGGTGTCTTCTTGTCAACAGTGGGTGGGTTGTTACGGACAGGTGTAACCGTTGCTTCCGCCACTCGTGCCCCTTTCTTTGGGCACTCCCTTGACATGTGGCCCAATGCCCTACAGCGAAAGCATCTCCCTTCCTTCATTAATGTCTGCCTTTCATCTTCAGTAAGCGCAGCCCGTGCCCTGGTTCTATCAGCTGAGGTGTCCATTGCGTTTGGATCCCTCTGGGGGGCATGAGCGGGCTTGACCCCAAAGGCGGCCTTCCACTGTTCACAGGTCTTTCCTTTCTTAGTATTGACTCCAAAGCATGTCTGGAAGTCGAGGTAGTCCTGCTGCTGTCGTTGAGCAGCATCAACCCATCCATCCCAGTCCTGGGGGTGGTGGAACTGGATAATGTTTTTGACCAGTGGGTTGGGTAACCCTTGTGAGAAGAGGTCCAGCGTTGCCTCTTCATCCGTGTCATACCCAGCCCTATTAGCCAGGCTTCTGAATTTTGCCACATAGGCATCTAATTCCCCTTTTTCCATTTTGAGGGACTTTAACTCTCAGGCAGCCTTCTGCTTGGCCTGTCTGTCTGTGAATGCATCTTTGAATCTCTGGGCCACAGTTTCCCAGAGAATCTCACTAGTGGTGTGATGACCACTTTCGACCTGTTTGTTCAGCCACTCCAGCTGCTCCATCATCCAGTCATCTACTGCATCACCCCGTATCAGAGACAGGAACAGGTTGGCATGTTGGAAGGGGTTGATGATCTGGGGAACATCATGGTTGAAGTTCTTGAATGTTGTGAACTCCAACATGAACTTCTTGCTCTGGGAGCAATCGCCGGTGAATGTCTGAGGCAGTACGCCTGACAGTCACCCAGATGGTGGGGGTATGTTTGGCGGCAGTATGACTGGTGGGGGCAGCGGGGGTGGTGGGGCTGGGTCTGGGAGTTGGGCGGCGATAGTGGACATCTTTGTTTTAGATGGGGTAATGGTGCTGGTGGATTGTGTGGATATCTGGGGAGTCGTCAAAGCAGGGGCTCTGAACGTGATGACTGCTGGTGCAACTGGGGTTGTAGTCGACGCTAATACCAGTGCTTCTTTGCTATGTTCTTCTACGTACTCCTCTGGTTCAGAGTCTGTAACAATGGCCAGGGGATTTTCTCTCCACGGTCCTAATCCAAATTTGGGTGGGGCAGGTCCTGTAGTGACCCAAGAGTGTTGGCTTTCCGAATATTGGATACGATACCAAACTCTCTTTTCGTCGTCGTATTCTACTGGTTGGTATCCTCTGTCGTGATAGATGTAGTATCCAAACTCGGACTCAAAATCTTTCCAGGTGGCAGAGCCAAGTATCTGTTGTGAAAGATTATTCTCTTCTCTTCGTTCGATGGGTTCTTCATGAAAGAGGGTCTGACTGCGGCTGGAAGCCACGATGAGAGACTTGACTTGATGTTATGCCCAGTGCGGGACGTTCCACATGACTTGTGTGTCAGCGCGATTCATGAGTTCAGGTAAGAAACCAATAAGGCTTCTTGGAGTTTAAAGTGGGACGAGTCACAGTCAAAGGGGCGCTCCCTAAGATGGTGTTAAGTTAGAAAAGTGTCGGAAACACTTGAGACAACTGAGTCAGAGATCCAAGGGGGGGTGTCCGGAAGACAAGCACCGATGTATTCAATAAGTCAAGTCTGAGGTCTACAGGGTAGCTACAGCGGACTTATATACGTAATTCAGTGAGCGTCTATGAGATAAGGATATGGAGTCAGGTGGGCCCAAATATACAAAAGCGAACAGCGTAAAGTTGTGCTTCTGATAGGGTATTAAGTAAGTGTCCGGTCATAAAGATAAGAAGATAAGACAAGAAGCGAAACATGGGTAAACGGTGCGTCAATAAGTACAAAGTGGGTCACGGGGATGGAAGTAGAGCATGTGACGGATCCCACGATGGGGATGTGATTGAGAAGTGTAGGGTAGGTGGCAAGGAGGGGTCGTCATTGGGGAGGAAGAAGAAAACGGGAGCAGAAGGTGGAGGTCGTAACAGCTTCCATATATTTGGGCCCACCTGACTCGACTTTCTTATCTCATAGACACTCACTCGATTACGTATATAAGTCTGCTGTAACTACATTGTAGACCTCAGACTCGACTTATTGAATACATCGGTGCTTGTCTTCTGGACTTCCCTTTGATCCTTGAGCTCAGTTGTCTTGGTGTTTCTGACACCTTTCCGTTCAACATCGTCTTAGAGTACAGCCTCTTTGACTTTGACTTGTCATCAGTAACTCCAAGGAGCCTTATTGGTTTCTTACCTAGACCCGTGTACCACACTGTCACACAAGTCGTGTAGAACGTCCCACACTGGACATAACACTATGGTCTCCCAGAGAAAGTCATTTCCGACCGTGACCCACAATTCACCTCTACATTCACCAGAGCACTTTGCAAAGTGCTAGATGTAAAACAGAATATCTCAACGGCTTACCATCCGCAGATGGACGGGCAGTCAGAAAGGACAAACCAGTGGCTAGAACAATATCTTCGATTCTGGTGTAACGGATGACAGGATGACTGGGCTGATTGGCTGGCAACTGCGGAGTTTGTGCATAACTCATGGCCCAATGGCACTACAAAAACCTCCCCATTCTCCCTTATCATGGGATGGACGCCGCGGACCACCTGGGCCAGCAAGCCCACAAACGTCCCATCAGCTGCACAGCGTATCAGCCAATGGGAGGAGATCAGGCAATCGGCCAATGAGAACTTACTGAAGGCCCAGAAGACCCTGTTGGAGAAGCCCTCAAAGTTCACACCTTATTGAACCAATGACCTGGTATGGTTGGAAGGGAAGAACATTTGTACGTCACACCCAACAGCCAAATTGGCACCCTGACGACATGGACCATTCAAGATAATGAGGAAGCTGTCAGATGTGTCATATGAGCTCGAGCTTCCACTCACATGGAGAATCCACCTGGTCTTCACATGCCCGACTCCTGACGCCTTACAAAGAGATGTCCCTACATGGGGAAAACTTCCCAAAGCCCCCTCCAGAACTGATTGATGGAGAAGCGGAATGGGAAGTGGAGTGAGTTCTAGACTCCATGCGCAAAGGCTGAGGGCGCAAACTGCACTACCTGATTAAGTGGAAGGGATTCCCAGACTCTGACAATTCATGGGAACCAGCCGGGAATATCTTTGCCCTGGTCCTTATCTCGGAGTTCCACACCTGACATCCAGAAGTGCCCAAAGCCAGTTAAAAGAATGACCCCAGACCCTAAGCAAGTTCCCCAGTACATGCTTCCCCAGCAATGTTCTACCACCATCCAGTCTATCATGTCTTTCATCACTGCCAATGCTGCCGTCGATGCATTCACTGCCACCACTGTAGTCATCGAGAACTTCCCCTCTGCTCACCCCTCCACACATCCCTCTTCACCTATCGACTATGAAGCCATCAAAGCTCAGGTCAAGAATCAGTCCCCCAACCCGAATGATGATTTCGAACACAGTGAGGAGCCACACCCAAACGACCTGTTGGGGATGGAGCTAGATGATGAAGTTCCCAAATTCCCTTTCTTTGCCAACAACCCCAACTCCTCGATGTATTTCCCCCTCAAAATCACGATGGCTGATGGGACGGTTGCAATCGCTAAGTACATATTCTACACTAATGGAGGAGTGGACATCGCCGGATGTATGAAGAAAGATGGCCCTGTTTATGGGGCCCCGGTCTATTTGGAAGAGAGGTATATGGGTCACCTTCACCACACTATGAGCGGCGAACAGCTCGGGCACCTGGCCGCGGAAGATTCCTGTGCCTTTGCCATCGACGAAGTACTGAATGACATGCGACTCCTGCGTCTCAAGGCAGAGGTCATGAGACTGCAGAAGAACTTAACGCTGTGTACGATGCTCAACAAGCAATACAAGGAACACACAAAGATGATGACACGATTGACGAATGGGATGTTCCAGGTGGAACAGGAGCTGGTGGAGATTTGGAAGAGGTTGGAGACAGGGGATGCATACCAGACCATTGCTGAAAGGTACGCCAACACGTATGCCTGACCTCTCCCCCCACGGTCGCTAGGGGCTGCCCCAAGATTGATACCAAATCGATTTGAAATGCCACGTATGCACAAAAACCCCCGCGGAGAGACCTGCTGGCAGTGCAATAGCAAGTACCACATCAGCTGGAACTGCCCCCTTAATCGCAAATGGTGTTGGCACTGTCGCAGCAATCTCCATTGGAGCCGATTCTGTATCTTCCGATGCGTAGGAGTTGCCCCAATGATTATCAACCCATCTGGGTGGTGCGGCAAATGCTTACGTCACAATTTGGGACACCGCAAGTTGGACTGCCCCATTCACGACTTGTGCCACTCATGTGGTCAACGCGGCCCTTATGGGTTCCTCCGTGCTCATAGATGTCCCCAGGATGAGGACAAGGAGAACTACACCATGGATGATCGTAATGTAGCCAACGATTACTTGGACCTGGTGCAGGATGATGACAGTATGAGTCGTTTCTAGCCAGGTCTGCTAGAACAAGAAGAGGGGGTGATGTTATGACCACTGCCGAGCCTCCCTACTTTCTTCACCCTTCCCAACAAGAATCCCTCCTTACCGCCTACCTTACACTTCTTGATCACGTCCCCATCATGGGACCTGTCACATGCCCTACGTCCATCCCCGTGACTCAGCTTGTACATATTGACCTGACGTTTGCCCATGTTTACCTGCTTATCTGTTTATCTTCTTATCTTCTTATCTTACGATCGGACACTTACTTAGTTCCCTATCAGAAGCCAGGCTTTACGCCATCCGCTTCCATATATTTGGGCCCACTTGACTCCGTTATCGTTATCTATAGATGCCCATCCGATTACGTATATAAGCCCACTGTAGTTACATTGTAAACCTCAGACTCGACTTATTGAATACATTGGTGTTTGTCTTCCGGACTTCCCCTTGAAACCTCTGACTCATTTGTCTCAGTGCTTTCAGCACTTTCTGCTCAACATCGTCACTAGGGAACAGCCCCTTTGACTTTGACTCATCCCTTGGAACTCCAAAGGATCCTATTGATCCCTTACCCCAGTACATGAACCACACTGTCACACAAGTTGTGTGGAACGTCCCGCACCAGATGTAACATTGTACAAAGGTTCCTAAATGAGGAAAGCCGACTAGCTGGCCCACAGGAAGTGGTGTTGGGGCTGCCCTTAACAAGGCAGCCCATGTCAACAAAAATAAAAACAAAAAACAAACAAATTTCACACCACAACCTGCAGGTGCATCATCATTGTTACAACCCTACTCTTTTTCCTGACCCTGCACACCATGCCTTATTCTTTGCACCATCCTTGATCTCCTCCTTCTCTGGACCACTCTTTGATGCCCTTGGCCTGTTGCCTTGGGACCTTCCTTGATGCCTGTGGCCTGTGTGCCCAGGACCCTACCCTGATTCCTGTGACATTGTTCATAGGACTGACCTCCCATGCCACCATTTACACCTAACCTGCTGGTAGTTATGCTGCTACACTGTTGGATGTATACCACCCTTCCTTGCTGCCTTGGCTTATGCCTTGGCCACTGCTCCTGACCCTGTCCCTGTGCTTGACACCCATAGGAACCCCTGACATTGTCCCTGCCAATCTGACCAGTCCAGACAACTAGACAACTTTGGCTTGTACTTGACCCTCTGCCAGTCATGTGATCCCTGACCATGTGATCCTTGACCATGTGATCCCTGACCATGTGACTTTGGACCATGTGATCCCTGACCCTGATCACAGCATCTTCATCTGATCATTTACCCATTTCTGATCACATGGCCCATCTGGCTTATCATTCGCTTCTCTGATTCCTGTGGGAGTATTCCCACATCCACCCTGACTCCTGTGGACCTGTTATCTCCCCATTTACCCCTGACCCTGGTGGGAATCCTCCCACACTGATATGACTCCTGTGGGGCTGTCCCACATGATTATGCTTCTGATAAGGCTTATCCTTATCATGGACTATATTTGACATCTTATCTGCTATTGGATGATAAGGACTCTGACCCTGTTCCTGATTAGCTACAAACCAGATCCCCATACAGTATATAAGACCCTGTAGACAGTTTGTACAACCCTAGATTTGACCTCTTGTGCCTTCAGCCTAGAGTTTCCCTAGTCATGGAATACAGAGGGGCTTATTTGCCCTTTTTCATTCTTCATAATCTCCGGAAGGACCCCATTGCCTCTGGCAATGGGTGTGCACTTCTGTTCTGAATCCCATCCATTACCCAGATGCTGTTGATGCTCTGGCTTCCCTTCCTTTGCCCTCTCTGACTTTGGTCCACTTGGTGTGCTTCTAGCACTGTGGCCAGGTCCTGTCCCCACTCAACAGCCTTAGGGGATTAGCTCCCTTTGGCTGACTTGTCCCGTCTCTCTCTGTGCTTGGTTATAGCACAACTTCCTATTCACCCTGAAGCTAAGAGCCTGGCCTTGTTGTGCCAGGCTTGCTGGAGATCCCGGACCCACAGTGTTGGGTGCCGCAGATGTGGCTGACTAGTGCCGGACTAGTGTCAGTGGACTCGCGCCGACTGGTGCACATCGCACAGCAATGCCCTGCTGAGCATTACAATCATCCAATGATGTCACCTGCTTCTATTGCCAGAAGCTGGGCCACAAGGCTAATGAATGTCGGCAAAGGAAACAGGACAGAGCCAATGCTGATGCAGGCAAAAAGGGCAACAAGAGGAAGGGGCAAGGCCCCAGTGTACAAACAAACTCCACACAAGTAGCTACCATAGTTAATGGTAGTGGCAGAATACAGGAGGTGCATGAGACACCTCACATTTCACTTTATTCCTTGACCAAACATATGCAAGAAGTTGATGATGGCAGCAACCCTTGGATGATGGACAGTGGAGCCACCACTCATTTCACACCATATTTAGAAGACTTTTCTGAATATCTCCCACATATGGGACACCAGGTGACAATTGGTGATGGCTCCATAGTCCAAGTCAAAGGAACAGGCAAAGTCATTCTCAAAACTCGCAATAATTATGAGTTAGAGTTAAATAATGTCTACTATATGCCTGGCAGTGAAAGAATACTGTCGACAAGCTGCATCACAGACAAAGGCAGCTCAGTGGAATTCACTCCATCTGAGGTCAGAATAAAGTACAATAATGCAATTATAGCGGAAGGTGTCAAGGCTATGGGACTTTATTGGGTCCTTGGGAAAACTATGCAGAATCTAAATACTGCTTCCCATAAATCTGCATCAAGTAGCCTTGATACCTGGCATTTGCGCATGGGTCATATGTCAAAAGAGGCCCTCAAAAGACATGCTCCTAAGGCTGTAAAAGGCCTTAATATAGATAATAGCCAAATGGAAGACAAGCCATGTTATGGCTGTGAAATGGGAAAATCACACCATCTTCCATTTAGTGATTGGCAGGGGTAACCCTGGGGTATCCTTGTTGGTACCTGTACCCGTACCCGTACCCGTACCCGTCACTACGGGTACGGGTAACCCGCGGGTTACCCACGGGTCACCCGTGAAAATGCGTGCAAGTTCTTTACTTGCATTGTGCATTTCGGATACCCGGCCCGGGCCTTCCTGGACCAAGAAGATACACAACACGTTCATTTGTGGCTGCTTAAGATCCCTCAATGACTCTTATTTTATGTTCAGAAGATTAAGATAATTCATTATTCCATTTTTATTTTATTATTCTGCTTTCAATTTTATACAAGCACAACTAAAATACAGTATAAAGAGATGATTAGATAGGATGTTATAGAACATTGATGAAAAGCCTGTCAGATAACCACACAGAATGCAAAATAATTTGATGAACACATAGCAATTTGCAGGGGTAACCCCTGGGTAATTGTTTTGATACCTGGGTTACCCATAAAATGAAACGTGTGCAAGTTCTTTACTTGCATTGCACATTTTGGACATCCGGCCTGGGAGATCCCGGTCAAGGAGATATGCACTTGGACACAACGTGTTCATTTATGGCTACTCAAGATCCCTCAAAGATTCCTATTTTATGTTCATAAGATTAAGATAATTTATTATTCCATTTTTATTTTATTATTCTGGTTTCAATTTTATATGAGCGCGACTGTTCTTTGCATTTCTGCGCATTTCAGGTAAATGGCCCGGGCCATCCTGGTCAAGGAGATAAGCACTTGGACACAACGCGTTCATTTATGGCTACTCAAGATTCCTCAAAAATTGTTGGTTTATGTTCAGAAGATTAAATGGATCCTTTATTTACATTATTATTTTATTATTCTGGTTTCATTTCATACAAGCACAACTGTCCTAGTCCCTGGATGCATGATTCTGCGCGTTTAAGTCAACCTTCCTTAATAGGAAGGAGGTCAGACCACCATGCGATGCAATGTAGTCGCTGCCCCATGCAGCTTGTAGACACACGCGGGCCTTGTTTCAATAAAGTAATTTGATAATTAGATTATAGAATAGTCTATATTAGTCTAAAGTGTATTTTAGATAGTGCCAGACCGGCAGAATTGGTCGCACGTTAATAAAACAGATGTATCATGGTTTTCAAGAAAGTGGATCACTGATAAGGATTTTATTTTACATCGCACTGTTAATCTGCTTTGATATTTTGTAGGATAATACTAGAACATATTTAACGCCACCCTGTAGCATACATCAGACGAGATCTTGTATTTTTGTGGCTGCAGATGTGTTTTATCTCGGAAATTCTACTGATCTTGTCAATGCATAATCGGCGCCTATACCTGCCAAACCCGCCGCGCGGGTATGGGTTTCCATGGGTTGGGAGCCGTATACCCGTACCCGTACCTGGCAAAACCCGCGGCGCTTACCCGCGTGGGTACAAAACCCCTTGACAATCACTACTTCCATTCCCTCCCTCTCAAAAGAGAGCTTCAGCACCCTTGGAAGTCATTCATAGTGACCTAGTTGGTCCTCTACAATGTACTTCAATTCAAGGGAACCTATACTTTGCCACTTTCATAGATGACTTTAGCAGGACTGCTCTAGTTGTTGCTATGAAAGCAAAAAGTGACTTTACATCGGTTTTCTGTAACATTAAGGCATTCCTGGAAAATAAAACAGACAGGAAAATAAAGACCTTACATACAGACCGAGGTGGTGAATTTGTTAATAGGGAGTTGAAGTCAATACTTGAGCAGGCTGGCATAGAGCATAAATTAACAATGCCATATTCCCCACAACAGAATGGAAGGGCTGAAAGGTTCAACAGAACCATCATTGTTACGTCCGGTGCAGGACATTCCACACGACTTGTGTGACAGCGCGATACGGGGGTTCAGATAAGGGACCAACTAGATCCCTTGGAGCAAAGCATGACGAGTCAAAGTCAAAGAGGCTGTACTCTGAGACGATGGTGAGCGGGAAGTGCCAGAAGCACTGAGACAACAGGATCCTTAAGGAGCAAAGGGAAGTCCGAAAGACAAGCACCAATGTATTCAATAAGTCGAGTCTAAGGTCTACCGGGTAGCTATAGCGGACTTATATACGTAAGGCAGTGGGCATCTACGAGATAAGAGTACGGAGTCAAGTGGGCCCAAATATCTGAAAGCGGAGGGCGTAAAGCCTGGCTTCTACTGATAGGGGATTAAGTAAATGTCTGATCGTATGATAAGGAGATAAGTGATAAGCAAAGAAACAAACAGGTAAACATGAACAAGCAAACGAGTCACAGGGATGGACGAAGGGCATGTGACGGATCCCACGATGGAGACGTGATCTGGTAGTGAAGTGTGGGTGGCAGGGAGGGGTCGTCGTTAGGTAGGAAAAAGAACACAGGGAGGGACGGGGTTCGTAACAATCATGGAAAAAGCTACCAGTATGCTGCATCATGCTGGTCTTTCCCTTGGTTTCTGGGAATGTGCAGTGCATACAGCCTGTCACATATACAACAGAATGCCCATCCATTCTAATAAGTGGAGGACACCGCTTGAGCTTCTGGATGGGGACATTCCAGATGTCTCCTACTTTAAAATATTTGGCTGCTTAGCCTATTATACTGTCCCAGAGGATAAAAGACATAAACTGGACCACAAAGCCAGGGAAACAGTCTTTGTCAGGTATGCACCCCACTCTAAAGGATATCTTCTTTGGGATATGCATACTTGATCCTTCATATTGTCAAGAGATGTGACATTTGATGAAGGATCCTTCCCATCCAACCTTGCCAAGGACAGCAAGGGAAAACAAAAGGAAAAAGTTACGCCTTTTGTACTAGAAGTTGAGAGGCCTGTCCAGCCTCAACCAGCAATAGCCACAGTTCCTCAGGCTCCTGAAGACAAGGATGCCAAGGTTGAGGAACAGGAGGTAGTGGAACCTCCTCAAGTAAATCCTGAGTCTACCACACCCAATAATGAGCTTGATACACACGATCAAACTATCTATCAGACACCACTGTCCCAAATCATGGAACCATCTGAACTCCCCCAGAGAACCCATGCCAAGAGACAATCTAAGAAGAATGTTGGCAGACTTCCCCAACCAGTTTTTACTAGGGAAAGTCCATGATCTCAACAACGTGACAGGGCTGTGCAGGAAGATTTAGATCTTGATACTGCCCATCCCAAATGTTCATGTCGCATGAACCCTCGATTCTATAATGAGGATAATGCTGAGTTCGTGCAGGGTTCTTCCAGACTTGGGCATATGGAATTGCTAAATGCCGCAGGAGTCACTTATAGAGATCCCCTGACTTTTCAGGAGGCAATGCAGTCTGACAATGCTGATGAATGGCTTGAGGCATGCAAATATGAAATTGATGCCTTAGATAAACTTAATGTGTGGCGCCTTGAGGATCTTCCAAAAGGAAGAAAGGCTGTCAAGTCAAAATGGGTTTTTAAACTGAAACCAGATGGATGGTTTCGTGCTAGGCTTGTGGCAAAAGGTTTCACCCAAATAGAAGGGGTGGACTTTGACGAAACATTTTCTCCAGTCGCCAGATTTGAATCACTTAGATTACTACTAGCGCTAGCTATGCTAGAGGATTGGGAAATCCACCAGATGGATGTCAAATCGGCATTCCTTCATGGCAATCTGGATGAAGAAATTTATATGGAGCAACCAGTTGGTTTCGTCGTTGCTGGTCAGGAGTCCAAAGTTTGTAGGCTACAAAAAGCATTATATGGCCTCAAACAAGCTTCCCGAGCATGGAATCTTCAATTCCATGCAGTTCTCAATGAACTGGGCTTCACTCAGACGTACTCTGATGCAGGAGTATATGTGTTTCATCAAAAGGAGGGGGATGATTCACTTTATGTCATTCTCTATGTAGATGACATTACAATACTTGGATCTTCCAATGATAAGATAACGTGGCTGAAGTCCTCTCTATCTAATTGATATGAGATGACTGACTTGGGAAAAATCCAGTCATATCTTGGAGTTAATATCACCAGAGATCATCCTAACAAGACACTGGAGATTGACCAAGCAGCCTACATTTTATCTATTATTGAGAAGTTTGGGATGAGGGATTCCAACTGAGTATATACTCCTCTTCCCTCTGGCGCTGATGTACATCTGGTCAAGTTTGATGGCCAGGCATCTACTTCTGAGATAAAGAAGTACCAACAGTTAATGGGGTCTCTGCTATGGGTGCAGATTGGAAGCAGACCCGACATCAGTTTTGCTGTGGCACACCTTAGCCAATACGCTTCCAATCCCTCTCAAGATCATATGCGGCTTGCAAAATATGTCTTAAAGTATCTAAATAGTACAAAAGACTACAAGTTGTGGTATTCTGGAGGGAATGGGGAGAGTGGCCTTAATGGCTTTGCAGATTCCTCATGGGGAGATCAAGAGGACTGCCACTCCACCTCAGGCTATGTGTTTTTCTTAGCAAATGGTGCCATATCCTGGTGTTCCAGAAAGCAGAAAACAGTAGCACAGTCCACCACTGAAGCCAAGTATATGAGCCTCTCTGAGGCTGCTGTTGACACAGGACGTGTCTGGAGATGCTTCAGGCATCTAAGGTTCGGTTCGCTTCAGCTGTAGATTAGATTAGATTAGATTTCGGAGTATCGGACTTTTTATGTTATCTTTATTACATTTCTTTCTCTCCTTACTCAGCTGATTAGTGATGGACTTAGTAATGCGCAGTAAGCATGTGATATCTCTTTGGCCAATGGCCTTTATCCCTCTCTGTTTATTGTCCAGCACTTGTGGACTTATTCCCAGTGCGCACAGACCATTTCCCCTGGCCCCTATGGGTATATAAGGGTGTCTGTTTCGTCTCTTCCACTTCAGAGTTCTTCTAACCTCTGAAGTGTAAGTTCCCTTTACTCTACTCTCTCACTACCTATAGACTAACCTATTATATTAGACTTGTCTTTGTTTAGGTGTGTAGATAGTAATACAGAGTTCTTCTAACCTCTGAAGTACTTGTCTTTGTTTAGCCTTACATGCTACTAACCACAGTCAGTATAACCAGCAGCATGATTGTTTGACAGCTGCAAACTAGGCAGCATGGTATAGGACTTTTATGGAGGAATTAGGGTATGAGGTATCCTCCCCTATACTACTCCATTGTGACAATAAGGGTGCTGTAGATTTAGCATTAAACCCTGTCACAGGAAGGCAGTCAAAGCACATACCTATCAAGTACCATGCCATTAGGGGATACATAGAATCGCACATAATTGACTTAGTGCGAACTCCCACTGGTGAGATGCTGGCAGATGGCTTTACTAAATCTCTGCCAAGAGCATCCTTTGAAACCATGGTCACTGGACTTGGATTAGTGCTGGAATGAGAGAGCTGGAATTTGGAGACTTTGTATACCAGTCTCACTTTCCCACCATGCAATATGAGCATGTTCTCAACCTCAAGAGTGACACAAGTGGTGTGTGCACAAGAAGTAGGCATTCAAATATGTCAAGCATTCAGCTTGCATAAGCAAATCTACAACTCATATGCAAAACTCACAAGGTGCACTTGAGAGCTAGAGAAGTTGGATCTCTTGCTGGTGACATGTTCATTCAATTGTAATGGCAGTGTGCTCATTTAACTCATTTCCATCTATGACCAGATGCCTTCAGCATGGAGGGATGTTGAACACAGGATGTGTTCAGTGATGCTTCAGGCATCAGGTGATTAGATTAGCTACTTAGTGGACTAGATTAGATATTGGAGTCTTGGACTTTTTACCTTATCATTATTACTTTCTTTCTCACATTCCACAGTAGCTGACTTGAGCGAGGCTGACATGGGGGGGCAAGGCTGACATGGGGAGCGAGGCTGACATGGGGGGGGCGACCTATGGAATATGTTGTTGGGTCTTAGATAGAATGTGTAGGAGTGAGGCAGTTTATTATGATTAGGAACTAAATGAAATTAAGCGAATGAAATTAAGTGATGATTCTTGAGATAATCTTGTGAATAGTTTGGTTGTTAAGCTGTAATATCATTGAGTCGTAACATCACCCCCAGTTAATGTCGAGAGGCGCCGACAAACCAGTTAGAATGCAGGGCCAGTTACGGAGGGGCGTGCCCATGGAGGAATACATATTGTGAGAGGAGAAGGAGAGGGGTCGTCAAGGATACCATGTTTGGTGAGAATGTGTGCAGGAAGCGAAGAGGACAGGGATGGCGGCAAGGAGGCAAGATATTGTCCAATGAGATCGTCAGTGTGAATATAACAGTAGTCAACCCATTCATTGTCACTAGAGGGAAAACCCTTCCATCAAACCAAAAATTGGAGGTGACCTGTGCGACCAGCACGTCGGTGACTGATGATGTGATTGACCTCGACTTCTTCGACGTAGTAATGATGTACAAGCATGTGATTCCTTACTGGCCAATCACCTTATTCCCTCTTGTTTATTGTTTGGACTTTTGTCTGGCACTTGTGGACTTATTCCCAGTGCACAGACCATCCCTTGAAGAGTATATAAAGGTGTCTGTTTCGTCTCTTACACTTCAGAGTTTCTTCTACCTCTGAAGTGTAAGTCATCCTCTCTACTATCATTACCTCTAGACTAACTCTGTATATAGAACTTGTCCTTATAGGTGTGTAGTATAGTAATAGAGAGTTTCTTCTACCTCTGAAGTAACTTGTCCTTATAGCCTTACACACTAACCACTTACAGTCAGTATGCTGTGCTCAATGCCTGTTCGACAGCAGAGAGCTTGGAAAGATGACCAAAATGAGGTGATTGATGGTTGGGAAGGAGGGTTCTGAGTGTCCTAGAGACTGTGGACTGGCTGAGGCTGAGTCTGGAGGCAATAGTGTCAGTGGAATGACCTTCAGAGGCCAGAGAGTGTGTGTTTTCTTTCTGAGCAGAGGAGGTGGGGTGCATTTAGTGATTGGCAGGGGTAACCCTGGGGTATCCTCATTGGTACCTGTACCTGTACCCGTACCCATCACTACGGGTACGGGTAACCCGCGGGTTACCCGTGGGTCACCCGTGAAAATGCGTGCAAGTTCTTTACTTGCATCGTGCATTTCGGATAACTGGCCCGGGCCTTCCCAGACCAAGAAGATACACAACACGTTCATTTGTGGCTGCTTAAGATCCCTCAATGACTCTTGTTTTATGTTCAGAAGATTAAGATAATTCATTATTCCATTTTTATTTTATTATTCTGCTTTCAATTTTATACAAGCACAACTAAAATCCAGTATACAGCAATGATTAGATAGGATGTTATAGAACATTGATGAAAAGCCTGTCAGATAATTACACAGAATGCAAAAAAAATTGATGAACACATAGAAATTGGTAGGGATAACACCTGGATAATTGTTTTGATACCTGGGTTACCCATAAAATGAAACGCGTGCAAGTTCTTTACTTGCATCGCGCATTTCGGAGATCCAGCCTGGGAGATCCCGGTCAAGGAGATATGCACTTGGACACAACGTGTTCATTTATGGCTACTCAAGATCCCTCAAAGATTCCTATTTTATGTTCATAAGATTAAGATAATTTATTATTCCATTTTTATTTTATTATTCTGGTTTCAATTTTATACGAGCGTGACTGTTCTTTGCATTTCTGCGCATTTCGGGTAAATGGCCCAGGCCATCCCGGTCAAGGAGATAAGCACTTGGACACAATGCGTTCATTTATGGCTACTCAAGATTCCTCAAAAATTGTTGGTTTATGTTCAGAAGATTAAATGGATCCTTTATTTACATTATTATTTTATTATTCTGGTTTCATTTCATACAAGCACAACTGTCCTAGTCCCTGGATGCACGATTCTGCGCGTTTAAGTCAACCTTCCTTAATAGGAAGGAGGTCAGACCACCATGCGATGCAATGTAGTCGCTGCCCCATGCAGCTTGTAGACACACGCGGGCCTTGTTTCAATAAAGTAATTTGATAATTAGATTATAGAATAGTCTATATTAGTCTAGAGTGTATTTTAGATAGTGCCAGACCGGCAGAATTGGTTGCGCATTAATAAAACAGATGTATCATGGTTTTCAAGAAAGTGGATCACTGATAAGGATTTTATTTTACATCGCACTGTTAATCTGCTTTGATATTTTGTAGGATAATACTAGAACATATTTAACGACACCCTGTAGCATACATCAGATGAGATCTTGTATTTTTGTGACTGCAGATGTGTTTTATCTCGGAAATTCTACTGATCTTATCAATGCATAATTGGCGCCTATACCTGCCAAACCCACCATGCGGGTACGGGTTTCCACAGGTTGGGAGCCGTATACCCGTACCCATACCCGGCAAAACCCGCGGCGCTTACCTGCGCGGGTATGAAACCCCTTGACAATCACTAGGTGCATTGGGAAATTATAATATTCTGGGAATGTAAACCATGGTTAAATAGCTCTATTCCAGGTCCCATCAATATTAAGACAACTATGGTAACCATATATTAAGGATTGGTTGCTGTACATTTGGTGGAGCATCAGATTCTGATATTTCTGATACCCACTCACAAAACTGAGTCAATGAGTCCCCAATTTGAAATGGGCATAGCTCCACACATTTTGATCAGAATTACATAATCATTGTTGCATTACATAACCCTTATCTTGTACCTTTTATGGTCTACCAAGACTTTGTTTATATTTGTTTTGGCTGATGTGATATTCAACAAACAGTGCAAAAGTGCAAAACATTGACTCAGTTTTGTGAGGCACTGTACTGTATGTGTATGATAGTCAGTCCAGCCTGGCATCTCTGGTATCAATTCATTCTGCATGTGTGCTGCTATCCCCACATATAGTAAAAACAATCTGGTGCCCTAGTCATTCTAGTCATTCTAGTCATTCTAGTTGTTCTAGCAAATGTCATTTTCCTGATGATACAGAATGTCCCTCACTGAGACATTACAATCTGAGCACTTGGAAGACAGTGCTCATTCTTGTCACTCATTGCTGAGAAGACAAGACTTGTGCACATCACACAAAACACCCCACTGAAGCATTACACTACAAGCTTGCCAAACTACATGACCTTGTTAAGATCAACAATTGGTGGGGTGGTGGGGTGGGGACTTACAATCATGGTGGTCACACGTGACGGTTTCCCTATGAGATTGACACGTGACTTGTCGAATGCGCCCGCCATTAAATTATTTTTTTTCTTTTCCTTTTGACACCTTTGAGCTCGAAGTCGAAGTTGAGCGAGGTGACAAGCAAAGCGAGCGCATACAACTTACTCCGCTCTCTTCCCTTCTCCTCCTCCCCCCTTCCACCGACTCCCTCTCTCTGAAATTGTTCCTATTCTAATGACGACTCAACATAGACAACAACCTTCTCGTCTTTCAATTCCACCACAATTTCAATTCCAGCAGCAACACGTCCCACTTTACTCACCTGGTTCACAGACCGCTATTCACCAAGGCTTCCCTTCAGCGTTCCCTCCACCGTCACTCCTTCATACCCCAATACAACCCCCCTTTTATCATCCCCATTCAGGTCCCCCTCCCCGCCCTATACACCAGGTTCACCGTGCTCAGACGAGTGTCGTCGCCCTTGCTGCAGCTGGTATCCATCCACCCCCTGGCGTACCAGTTACCCCACATGCGCAAAGTCAATTCTCCCCTGGAGCCTTTGGTGGTCCACAATTTCATCCTCGTAGCCGTCGACAACCTAGTGTCAGTGCAGGCGGTCCACCCAAGGCTCAGCTTGGTGGCGTAGGGAAGAATTACAGGCCCCCATCACCTACCGCGGTCGCCCTCGCCAATGTTGCCACTCAGAGTCAAAAGGGAAAGAAGGTAAACGTGAATCTCCCTAAAGAGATTATTCCTGCTGGTGATGGTCAGCCTTCGACACATACTTCGTTTGCCCGTATCCCACTTCCTCCACACCTTGTTCCTCCTCAGCCATCAATTCCACCCCCAGACGTCAGTTCAGCTACTATACATCCCGAAGATACCACGAGGGTGAATATCCCTAATACGATAGATGTTTTTTTACCAGGCAGAGTGAGTCCCTCCTTTCTGGTCACCTAGACTGTCCACTAAATTATCTGCCTTATTACTCAGTCTGTTTGGGATGCAGTGAAGAATAAGTTCATCGAGGAGAAGCTACAGAAGCTCGGTGTTGAAAAGACTACGGACAACTATAGCACCGTGCCTCACATTCATGCGCCACATGCGCGAGCTGCCTCAGTATATCCTTTTCCCCTCCTCATCGTCCTTTTTGCTCATGTTCTGTGCAGATCTCTTCTCCTGCGGATCCTACTTTACTCTACTTTAAACTCAACAAGCTTCAACAGACGCAAAATTCCCAATCACACTCTGCTTCTGTCTCACCGCAACCACCGCAACCGTCTTTGAACAACATGACCCCACCACCGCTACCATTACCACTACTACCACCGCCACCATCCATAATACATCCTCTACCACCTGCACCAGCTAATTCTGGCCCCCTACGGCACGGGTACAGCCTATCCCTGGCTGCCGCACCATTTGTGCCCTCACGCCCTTTTTTGACATTTAATGCTCCCGTGGCATTCAATCCCTTCCCTGTCGGTACCTCCCTCGGCAACGGCTCTGTCCGCTCCCCTGACGCGCGGTCTGACCCCGGCGCACCAACGGACCAATCTCTCGCTCCATCCACAATGCCTGCGCGTGCGGACAGCCGACCAGATTTCGCACGTGGCTTTGGGCTCGACGTTCCTGAGGAGGCTGAAGAAGAGGTGCAGGTGGAGGAGGAGCTAGGCTTTCTGCCTGAAGGACCTGAGGAAGATTGGGCGTTGGCAGAGGCATCTCATGTTGCCATTGCGGGCGAAGATGACACGATCGATATGGAACTCGACGTCGATGAGGCAGACGCCGAAGTTGGTAGTATCACAACTGCTGCGCAGAGCAGAGCCCATTCGCGTCATGTCTCGAGACTGTCTGCTGCTTTGTCGCTACGCTCCGTTGGCGGACATGGAGATTATTCAGAGCTGGAGGTTGAGCCCGACGAGCAAGGCGAGAGGGAAGGGGATGACCCAGAAGATGAGGCGATTGGAGAGTGGACTGGCTCCGAGGATCTGCGCACGACCACGGAGACTACTGAAGACGAGGTACGTAAATTTGCTTGCCGCGTTGCATCCACGCGCTCCTCTGTCGTGCCCGATGATCTATCTGATCATACCTACTTTCTTTTCCCTCTCTCATCTTCTTTGTCCCTTCACTTTCACTCTCTGCGCCCCGTTTTAAAAAAACTTTCAAGGAGAGCATTGGCGAGTGGTCCAACCCATCTGACGAAGAGCGCGCTCGTCAAGATCGCCAGCAACGCCGTCTCATGCGTCGTGCCCACCACCAGCAACAGCAAGAATCGATACAAGTCCCCCGTCGCATCCCAAACTTTCCTCACCCGCCGCCGAATCCGCTGCCGCTTACTTCTTTAGTCATACATCCCCTCCGCGTCACTGAAGAAGATATGATATCGAACCCGAGTGACGACAGCGTTGATCCCCCTCATGCTCTACCCCTCCCCCCATCATCTCGCCCACTCTCGTCAAGACTGTCGATACATGACCCTGCTCGGGCGCACTCGCGTGCTCCATCGAGCAACCTCGTACCAACACCGTTTCAGATGTCAATGCCCATCCCGATACAGGCCCCAGTTCCCAAGCGTACCGAGGCGCTCAACCCACATGCAAAGCCGTTCATCTTTGGTAGCGCGAATCGGCTTTCAGGTTCCTTTGTTCCGGGGACACTTGCCCTCCAAATACCGCAACAGCAGCAGCAGCTACCTGCATTACACGTACCCCAGCTACCATCTGTCTTTAGCCACGCTCGTGGTGCCTCATATGGCAAGCCACTCAATGCCGGCGCGGCAGAGTTTAAGCCGAGTGCATTTACATTCACGTTACCACCGAACGTACCCAAATTCCCACTTCCACAGACACCCCCTCCCCCACCCACACTTCCCTCGCCTCTATCCCGCACCGTCGCAGATGCGGGGTTGGTACGCCCCCAACAAGGTCGCGAAAAGCGCCAGCGCCGTAGCTCAATGGCGGGTTCAGTTTCAGCCTCGGACACAAGCGAAAATGGCAAGGTCGCGATGACGTCCTTCAAGTTCCCGCAAGAGTCGCCCGTACGCAAGAGCGCGCCGCCGTCACCGGCGCAGCGGCAGGGTCCATTGAACGTTGTTGCGCGTCCATTCACATTACCGGTCCCGAGCGGCATGGACTTGAATGCAGTCAAGGACCTGCGCTTCGTGTGGAGAGTCCTATTAGTGATGGAACACTAGAGGGTGAAGGAGACGGAGATGGGGACAGGGATGGAGATGAAGATGGGGAAGGGGAAGGGAGCGTAGACGTAGAGCATGAGTTACCAATACCGCTGTCGATGAAGGCACGCCGCGCTCCAATCCCTCTCGACTTCAAACACCCCGTATCGACGAACACAGTTCCCGCGGGCCTATTTAAAGCGCTCGCCAACGGGAATGGGAACAACAGTAACGGGAATAACGCTAATGTGGGCCCAGAGGGCGAAGAACGTACGCGCCGCATGGTCCGCAGCCGGCTTAATTCACGCGAGATCTTCGAGCACGTATCCCGCCCGTCCCTCGATGATCTACATGTCCCCGCCATTTCTCACAAGGGGTCACGCGGTCGCCTCGTCACGGACCCCGGCAGATGGGACGCTCCCGCACTCCCCCAGGAGCCCCCCCAGCCAGCGCGTGACCGCCGCGCCTCCCTCCCTGTGATGGGCAGCGCTCGTTCCTCATTCTCGGACACATCGATTCACCCTCCTAATATCCCACACAGGCTCGAGTTGCAGCAATATGAGGAGCGACTCGAGGCTCTTTTAGAGAGCAAGCTGGACGATTTCCGTGAGGAGGTCCGCGCGCTGCGGTTGGAGACGGGGGCCAATGGTGGAACTGGTTTGGCCTCGACAGAAGCAGCCATCAACGAGGTTGTAACGCTGTTCCGCGCACAACTACAGGAGTCTGCTGCGCGTGGCCTCGATGACACCCAGATCGATGCCCGTGGGGAGCTTGATTTCCAACTTGTCAAAGATATTGTCGAGCAAGGCCATGCCGAAGCACGCGCGGAGATACAACAGGACCTTGATCGTATCCTCCGCCGGGTTGAGGCTCTTCAGTCCGTGGAGGTAACACCGATTAATGGAGGCAATACAGAGGTGATGCTGGAGGAGTACCACGCTCGCACGCGCAGCACTGTCGTCAACGCCATAGCCCCAATCACTGCGCGTCTAGACGCGCTCGAGCGCACGCGTACCCCACTTCCGTTTACCCCAGCTTCAACAATCAACCATGAGGCCCTGATGCGCGAGCTGCACGCTGCTCTTGTGCCGCACATTGCAGCCATGCGCGCGGAGCCTATAGATTATGACCTGCTAACGGAGCAACTATCCCAGGCGGTCAAACCCCACATATCGCAACTGATCGACCTCGCTTCGGATAAGCGGGAGACAGCAGGCCTCATCGTGGATAGACTCATTCCCGTGCTGCCAAAAGTTTACCCTCCTGTTGGCAGCAGCATAGACATACCCGCTGTCGTAGCGCAGGCCACTACAGAGGTGCGGCGTATCGTCGCACAGCTGGATGCACATGAAATCAAGGAGCAGGTATCTGATCTTGTTGTTGAGCGACTGGACTCCCGCTTGGCTGTGCGCGACCGTGGCCTGGATGGTCTCTCTAGCAAGCTCATGGGCGGGCTAGACAACCTTTTGGGACCTGTGCAAGACGTTGCCACACGTGTGGCAGAGCTGGCGAGCGGCCAGGTGGCCTTGTCTACGCAAACACGCGACTTGGCGTCAGCTAACCACGATGCGATAAACTCCTGTCTGGCCTACCAGAGCAGCTAGCTGGTGCGACGGAGCCGCTACGTGCAATGCTAGTCGATCTCATTTCAATGGGCCCTACCATTGGAAAGGGCATTCCATCCTCAGAAGATTTCTTCCGTATTGGCACGACCGTCGAAAATCTGTCAACGGGCCAGCAATCATTGCAAGACAAGGTTGCAGAGCTTCTTGCGCTGCACCAAGACGTCCTCTCCCGTCTCACCGGTTTGCCCAACAGTATGACCGCCGCCATTAAGGCTGCGCAGCTCGCGCATGCCGAGCTTCTCGCTCGTACTGTCACACGCGAAGATTTTGAAGAAGTGCGCAAATGATGGCGACAAACTCAGATTTGCAGGTGCAGTTGGCCAAGGCGCGTGCTCAGTACGGCGCTGTGAGAGCGGAGAAGGACATCATGATGGACCGTATTTCCTCCGCCGAGTCTGAGCGTGACCAACTACGGGCCAGAGTAGATGACATTCAAGCGATCATGCTTCTGCGCGCGACAGATGCTGCAACATCACAGGCGCGCACTTCGGAGTTGGAGGAAGCGTTGTCTCAGTCATTGGCCCGGCTGAAGACGTCTGATGTAACAATCGAGAGCCAGCAAGAGCGTCTCCTTGAGCTCGAGAAGCTAAACCGAGATTTAACCGCAGAGAAACAAGTCTTTTGTCCAAAGTAGGTCTCATTGCTTGGAATTTTGCGTCTCTTGAGCTTACATTCCTCTCCCAAATAGATCCACACTGCCGAAACGGAAGCACATCTCGCTTCGCGTGACCAGGAAGCTGCCGTTGAGGCGCTCGCTGCGCTACGGAAGGATCACGATGCACTGCTAGCACAACAAGCTCATTGGGAAGACCTCCGGCGCACTACGGAACAACTCGATCAACTCGCCGTGCTTGTCACCCAACACAAACGAACGAGCCAGAGTTGAAGGAACTCCGCCACATTCGCGACCGCAGCAAGGTGCTTGAAGGTGAATACGCCGCCTTACAGCGTCGCTTCAAGGAGCAAGAGACGCGTGTCACAAACAGCGACCGCGCGGCGAGCGCATTGCGCACGAGCCTTGTACAAGCGCAACAACGCTCTGCCGAATGGGAACAGCGAGCGAATGAACACGAGGTCGCGCTCACCGAGGCGCAGTTGGCCCGTGAACGAGCTGAAGATTGTGTAGCGCAACTTGAGGAGGAACACTCGTTAGTAAAATTGCAGTTCGAGGAGAAGGACGCGGAGGAGCGTCTGGCAAGGGTATATTTTTATTTTCATCCTGCGGCGTGCCATATATACTGAAAGTCTTTTCATTCAGGATCGCGAGAGTAAGTTGCGTGACGAAGTTGCCGCCCTCGAAGCCCACGTTGCCCAGCTCCAGGCTGACGCTTCGCTGGCCAAGAAGGCAGCCGCTGCTGCTGCCTCTTCGCCGCCGCGTCCGGACTCACGCGCGAGCACCGTGTATCCCAGCCGCTCCGCTACCCCAACGGCAAGCGTGAACGGGCGCCGTACCAATACCCCCCCGCAACCCTCCGTGTGTGACTCGATGCATAACCCGCACACGCGTATCACGAGGCCCAAGCGACAGGCTCAAAGGTACTGGCCATCCCGCGTGGCCTCGCCAACGGGCAGTGTAGTTTCGGTTACGCCAACTCTAGGCAGCGATGGGTGGTATGAATAGATCCGCGCATATCGATACCTGGGCCAATTAGACAGGCATGTTGTTGATTTCACTCCTCACTTGCTTCGAAATCTTGTACCATATCTTTTTCACTGATCCCCATCCCTTGCATGCATCACTTTTATCATTCTTTTTTTTTCCCTTCCTTTTTGGCTTTCTTTCATTTGCCCCCGCTGGCAAGTTCAAGTACCCCCCCACTTTTATGCATACCCTTACCGACACTGACCCTGGAGCCTTTCCTTTCTTCCCGTTTTGTTATTTGTTAATACCCATCTCACGCGGGAAGCCGAAATTTCATAATTGGATTTCATTACAATGGCTGGAGATGTACAACAACACTCGACACGGACGACTGTTTAGCAGTGGCGGCAACAGCAGCACCCAACTAGACAGCAAAAGTACCCTAGGTGGTCAGTGACCTGGGGCGTTGCCTTCGGACGGATGAGACCATATCCATGCCTGCGCTGCGGCAGTAGCCTCCTGCGGATCCTCCGGGAGCCTGTCAGATCGAGAAAAAAACACGTGAAGCAGTCAAGCTAAAGGAAAGAGAAGGTGGTGACCGAAGACGCACTGGATGCGCGGCTCCCAGCGGTTATCGCGCAGGTCAAAGAAGCGGGTTATATGCTTGACACCAGTCGCGCGAAGCTCACGCTGGGCGTTCTCGATGACGGTCTTGGCCTCTGTGGCGGCGTCCATGTCTTTCGCGAGGATCGCGCGGGTCAGATCGCGCCACAGCCGGCGGCTCTCGTACTGTTCCTGCTCATCTTCGGGGGCAACCCACTTGGGTGCGACGTCACTACCGTGCTTCTGTACGTCGAACAACGTACGCTTCTCGCCGGTCTATGCGAGAAGGTGACAGACCACAGTCTGTTGAATGAAAAAAAACAGAAGAATGGGATGGGAGGCACCGAACCTTGGCAGTCTTGAACTCCATAAGATCGCTCCACTTGCCACTAACCTCGCCAAGCTCGGTCGAGCCATGCTTGACACGGCCAGCGATGGCGTTGTACGTGCCGGAGAAGAAACCCTTTGTCTTAAATTCGATGTCGGCGTGTAAGGCCTGCGCGTCGTTGCGCGCTGTGCATGCGTCGCCAAGTTCTATAACCATCTTGCCAAAGAGGATGCCGCGGGCGTACATGTTTGGCATTGTTAACACGTATTCTGGAGAGACGGGAGAGCAGACGTCAGCACCCATCTCACCACGTGTGCGGGGGCACGCAGTTACCACCATCCTCCGGGCGGCCCATTAGCGTGATGCGATTCTCGCCCTCCATCGTCGTCGAGACGGAGTTACCGAGGAATTTGGACTTTGGTCGGAGTTCCCCGACAATAGCAATTTTGTTCACTGGTGAAACATAGTAGAAAGCGGATATAGGTGGATGATGGGAAACTACAGAAGAGATTGGAGATGGAATAAAGCGACGGGCAAAAACGGGAGGAACAAACCTTGCTCGGCAATGTAAAAGCCTTGCGTGCCGTTCGGATAGTCGTAGCGGCATCGGAAGAATTCGCCTAGGACTGGGTTGTATCTGCACGGCAACGGCGGGAAGTGTGAGAAAAGATTGAGCAAAAATAAAGACGGGGGGGAGGCGGGCGATCCTCACGGCTTCTTAACACCTTTGGGTTTGATGTGCCAACCCGCGAGGTAGTATTGTAGTACGCGGATGAAACGCTCTTCTGAATCATCACATTGCTCAGCGCTGTAAATGGGGAAAAAAATATAAAAGATGAGCATTCAAGTATTCAAGTCAAAGAGCAGTGAGGCACCGAAAGGAGACGATATGGCACTGCATGACGAGATGTTACTCCGGAAAGCGGAGCCGGGTGATGTACTTAGTGCCTTCTGCTGCCGTGCTGCAGCGGCGCGGATGCCAGACTCACCCAAATATGAGGTCCGGATGGGCCAGAAAATCGGTTATGCGCTCGAGCATACTCCTGGGTTCTAGGACGAATGTTGGAAAGGTTACCTTGGAGAGGTCCATACCGACACTGGAGCGACCAGACGGTGTTCAGCGGGTTGTAAGCTGTCTTCGAGTCGGAGGAGGGAATAAAAGTAGACCTGGGACGCACCGAAGTTGAGAAATAAGGGATAAGATGATTGAACCTTCATCCTCGTCTCTGTGAACAGGAATTGTTGTTAACAAAGTAGACATTTACACGACAAAGAGGAATGGGTTAAGGGGACGGACAAGATGGAAGTATCGTCAGGATTCGTGTCCTCTAAGACTTTATCATCAGCAGAGGAAGCACCTCGTGGCCTCCCTCTGGTGAAGAGACCCATCATATCCCGAGTCTTGAACGAAGCGTTGTACAAGCAGAAATGAAAAGGGTGAACTTGAGAGAGTAGTGGCGCGTATGTTGTCACGATTATCCTTTAAAAAAGAAAGAAGTGTTGTACGTGTCAGGATGAGGGTGACTTGTGCACCGCCTTGATATAGTGTCGATAAGAGTATCCTTTCGTTCTAGTCGTTGTTTAAGTTGTCGTCACCGTCGTGGGCAGTGGCGATCAACTGTTATGTGTATGTGTTCGGTTGTTGGAATTAATGCAGTACTTATTCTATTTACTGTTAAAAACTCCAACCTAACTAACTCCCTTCCAACACGCTCTCTTTCTAATCCTCAAAAACAATCTTCTTTGGCACAGCCGTCATGTCCACATCCTCTCGGAAGAATACCCCGTAGACTCCATGTGTCTTCTTCTTGATGGACATCGAGAATTTACTGGATAATGGTGTAACATCCACTCCGCTATCCCTCAGCACGCGCGCTAGCTCGCCCGCGAGGCCACGCTCGTGATTAGATCCGGTGAAGAATGTGATGCTCCGACCGCTTTTGCCACCCCGCCCTATTACACCATTCGCAATTTCATTAGCATACACTACACTTAAAACCCGAGCACGCCCGCACTGAGACACGAGAAAGGAACACCCACCAGTCCGGCCGATCCGGTGAATGTAGTCCTCAACTGTCAGCGGGAAGCTGTAATTGAGCACACAGCCGACATCCGGAATGTCTAATCCGCGCGCTGCTACGTCCGTTGCGACAAGCAGTCGTGTTATGCCATCACGAAACTGCTGCAATGCGTCCAACCGCGCGGGCTGTGTCATGTCCCCGTGAAGTGCACCGACCGTGTATCCCGCTCGCCGTAACGTGTTCTCCACGCGGGTCGCCTCCTTCTTGTAGAGTACAAACACCAGAATCCGGGCTGGAGGACCGCCACCTTTTTTCTTTGGCACGAGCTTTCTCAGATGCGCGAGCAAGCGTTGACTATCGCGAACGGTTAATCAAACTATCAAAGCCAAAACCTTAGAAGCCTACTCCTTTTCGCGATCGTCATCAAACACCTCAATCTCTTGAGCGATGGTCAACTGCTTGTTGTAAAGCACGCAAGATTGAACGAGTGACGCACCTTGTGCCACACGGCTGTTAGCTGTCAAATCATCGCTCCCTACCGTGATCCGCACTGGATCGTGTAAAAATGAGTTTGCCAGTCGGCGGACCGCTTCAGGCCAAGTCGCGCTAACTACCCCCCGATACCTGATCGTCAGCATACACTCAAAAGGGAGATCACACGCACACATCAAGGTCTGGCGACCAACACCCTGCTTCGTGTAACCGATAATTGTACGTATATCATTCTCGAACCCCTTGTCCAGCATGCGATCCGCCTCGTCTAGCACGAGATATTCGACGCCCGCAAGTACGAGCACACCGTCGCGTATGAGATCAAGCACGCGCCCTGGAGTGCCGACGACAAGCTGTACCCCTTTGATAGCACGCGCCTGTTGTGCTTTATCGACGCCACCGAACACTGCGGCGCAGTGCACGGCCTTCAGTGCGGAGAGTGATTCGTACGTTTGAAGGGCAAGCTCACGCGTTGGAGCGAGGACGAGCACGCGAGGTCCCTTCTCCGCATTGTCAGAGGAGAGGATCCGCGCAAGCGCGGGGATCCCAAACGCCAACGTCTTACCGCTGCCAGTTTCAGCGATACCAATGACGTCCTTCCCAGAGAGTGCGGGAGGCCAGGCGCAGGCTTGAACAGGGGTAGGGTTTTTAAAGGTGGAAAACGCGCCGTGGAGGAGATCGGGAACGGGGAGGGTATCAAAGGAAATAATGGGAGCCAGAGTAGGAAAGTTAGGCGGGAGGTGCACGCTGATGTTGTGTGCTTTGAGGTAGGCTTCGGCCTCAGTGGGTGAAGCAGTGCGCGGTCTCTTCAGGGGGATTGGAGCTGGGACAGCATCTGAAATTTGGTCGTGTCTGCGCTTTTCCTTCTTCCGTTTGTGAGACTCTTGAGACTCTGTGGTAGGAATGGGATCGGAATCAACAACTTTCTGGCTCTTTCTCTCTTTCTTCCTTATCTCCTTCTTGGTCTCAGCAGTTGTTGCTAACCAAAAGATCAGGACATAATAAGATTTGTATGCAAGGGTGGTACGTGCCTAATCCATCGACGAGAGGATCAAGGAAAGTACCCTCTTTGCGCCAGACTCATGATCACCGGTATTCTTTCTAACTTTATTCTTCCTTGTCTTCTTCATACCTGCGACCGCGTACATCTAAGTCAGCAGGAGGAAAAATGAAAATAAAAATAAAAAAAGAATAAGAGCGCACCATTGATAACACCTTCTTTCTCACTCTTTCTCTCCCTTCGCTTTTTTTTCCTCTCTTGCCTTTCGTCCACGGTATCATCAACCTTTCCGTTAACACCGGTAGGTCTGTGTTTACTTTTTCTGTCGTCAGATGTTGGACGGATGGTGTCTATGGCCATCGAAGTGCATAAAAAAAATGATTGATTAATCAAATTAATAATTAAATTTCGCGAACTAAAATTATTTTGGGTTTTGGAAAACGTGCTGACGTAATCCTAATGGAGACGAAACTAAGCCGTGACTGGCGGGCGACTGAGACCTTGTCTATTCTCCACCACCAACTCCTCATTGTCACTTTCTACCTTATTATTTTTGAGAGAAATCAGGTGAAATATTATGCCGCCCCCCCACTACGACTTTCTAATCAAGGTTTGTTTCTTACTGTGCTGTGGTGCAAAATGAGAACATACTGACGCGCGGGGAGCCAGCTACTGCTTATTGGAGACTCAGGTTTGTTTTATCATCCACGCCGTCAAGAAGTATACGATTCTCATATATCTCATAGGCGTTGGAAAGTCCTGTCTACTTCTGAGGTTCTGCGATGACGCATGGACCCCTTCCTTTATTACAACAATCGGCATAGACTTCAAGATCCGTACTATTGAGCTCGATGGTAAACGGATAAAACTGCAGATCGTGCGTCGTCTTCTTTCCCAATCGCCTTCAATCAGCTGAATACGGTTATTCATTTGCTTTCCAGTGGGACACTGCGGGCCAGGAGCGCTTCCGCACAATCACCACGGCGTACTACCGCGGCGCCATGGGGATTTTGCTCGTGTACGATGTCACTGACGATCGGTCCTTTAATAGTACGTCTTTTACTTACCATTGAGTCTCTAACCATGGTGACGCTCGTCCAGACATCCGCACTTGGCACGCCAATATTGAGCAACATGCTTCGGAGGGTGTGAACAAGATCCTTATTGGCAACAAATCTGACTGGACAGATAAGAGGGCTGTCTCAGAAGAGCAAGGTCGTGAGTTAGCCGAAGAGCTCGGCATCAAGTTCATCGAGACGTCTGCAAAAATCAATGAGGGGGTCGAAGAGGCTTTCTTCGCTCTTGCGCGGTGCGTCATTCTCACTTTTTGTTTTCTTTGTTAACCCTTTCTATCACATATTGATGCTGTATTATCCAGTGATATCAAGGCGCGCCTCATTGACTCACAGGCTGATGCAGCGGGTGCACCGACCACTACAGCGCCTGACTCAGTTAAAGTGAATCAGCCAGCCGTGGCGCAAGGCCCAGGCTGCTGCACATAGATTGACATCCTGTGTCCCATTATTTATTGTACTTTGCGCGCTGTCACTTGTCTGTGTGTTGTCCATGTCACGTCATATCTCCATGACCGCTTTGCTCTCGTTTACATGGGACTTGAGATTGCCCATGTATAATTCAAGCACCTAAATCGACCAACTGGGATGGGGAACACTGGCGAAGGTTTTTTATCATTCGATTGGTCACGGCGCTCTGCCCATTCTACCTATGGACCATTGATACCTTCTATTCCGTTGTAACTTTTCCGACCTACATCGCATTCGTGGCTGTGTTGCCAATATGTGAAATTTCGAAGTTTCAAATTGCTGTGGTGGCACACATTTGACGGCTGTCGTCTGATTACTACCGACAAGTTGTACCAACTACAACAATGAGTATATATGGTGATATAGAACTGTTGAAGTTCAAGTCTCATTATTGGGAAAATAAAAAATAAATATTGAGACCCGTAGGTCTACCACTCTGAAACAGCGTGTCATCCTTGTGCAGGGGCCATGCTAATCTTCTCTGTATCGTTCCAATTTTTTCGTATGCATCCCCGAAGGGAGCAATTATACTTGATCAATCTTTGTACGAATGAGAACAATTTTCAATTTTGTCTGAGTCACGGGTGCGGGTCTGAAACACGTGACTGTGCACTACTGATCCTTTGATCCTTGATCCTTGAAGCTTGTAGCTCAAGCTATGTCTCGTCTTCGTACGATATCGCAGAAAAAATTCGAGAGTTCTTACCAGGGACAGAAGAGATTCTCGTACAATACCTCTCTGGCTATCTTGTCGATGATGCTAGCGAAGATGAGGACATCTTGCAAGTGGCCCGCTATATGCTCAATCCATCGCTATGACAATCCGGATGTCCTTGAAAAGCTCATGGGTGCACTTACTGGACTCCTGCAGATCAGTTGATACGCAGGAGACATCCAGATCTGGCCCAAAACTCCAGCGACTCGACAAAGTACTCGACATGAGCAAGACTGGTTCCATGTCGAATACGATCGCCCTTTCGGAGGGGGTAGATCTTGAGTCAATCAAAAGGGAAAGTGCGTGAATGATTTTGTCCAACGCTATCCTTAAAGCATCTGATATGCTACTTGGGAAGAGCGTCCCGGGTTGATGTCAAGAAGCTTGAAAAGCAGGAGGCAAAGCTCAAGGCGAAGATTGAGAAACGTGCACGAGAGACTTATATGAAGGCTCCAAATTATTAGAACAAACCAAAAAACAGGTGCGCCTGCATCTGCTTCCACTTCTCGATCACTCATAACATCTCTGCTTCCAAGCAATCTTACGAAGAAATGTTTATGACAGTATGATTTTTATTTCTCCTCCGCAGTCTTTCATTCATGCTCTATTAGATCAACCCTTTGCAATCTGCAGCTGCTTCGAAAAATAAAAGCAAGGATATTCATCTCCCTTCCATCGATGTCTCCTTTGGCTCAAATCGTATTCTGCGCGTAGGCCCTTTGCTATCACCGGGCTCGATTGCTGACTTTGCTGCAGCTCCGGAGCGTCCCTCACTCTCGCATATGGCAGACGCTATGGCATCATCGGTCGCAATGGTGTCGGAAAGTCCACGCTTCTCCGGCATATTTCCATGCGCGAAGTTCCTATCCCCCCTCACATCACCATTCTCTTCGTCGAACAAGAAGTACGACATTTTACATTTGCCCATTACTCCGCTCCATCTGAAACTAACGGATGTGAAGGTCATCGGCGACGATACCACAGCGCTGAACTCTGTCCTCAAGGCTGACGTATGGCGAGACCACCTTCTTGCTGAGGAGGCTCGTCTCAATGCACGCCTTGCAGAGCTAGATGCCACTCCTCCCGGAGAGTTGGATGCTCGGGTCGAGGAGATGCGAGACGATGTGAGCAGTCGGCTGGTGGAGGTCCACGCAAGCTTGGCCGATATGGATGCAGAGAGCGGTCCTGCAAGGGCGGCGGCACTTTTAGCTGGTACGTTGTTGATCTTGTCCCCAGAGCTACCACCAGTCATTAGATTCTGCCAGGTCTTGGATTTAGTGAGGAGGATCAAGGCAGGCCAACAAAATCCTTTTCCGGCGGTTGGCGGTACGTAAACTTCCCTCCCAGATGCTGTTCCAGCCAGCTTATACATGTTTTGAGAATGCGATTGGCCTTAGCCCGGGCTTTGTTTGTAAAAGTAAGCGGGTACTCTCTTCCATACTACGTTGTCTGGAACTGACCCATGTTGCCTAGCCTTCACTCCTTCTGTTGGACGAACCGTCCAATCACAGTCAGTATTTTGCGCCGTGAGCAGTAATGTGCCTCCCACTGATTTGCATTAGTCGACTTGAATGCGTTGGCATGGTTAGAAGATTATCTCCAGACTTGGCCGGGGACCCTTATCGTAGTGTGCGTTCTGACATGATCTCTGTTTGTCTTGTCATTACTTACTGACTTTCCTTTTCAGATCCCACGATCGTGCGTTCCTCGATGCGGTTGCGACTGACATTATCCATCAACATTCCGGTCGCCTGGACTATTACAAAGGGTAATTTCACACATTACCGCTGACGTTCTGTTATTGAGTCGCAAGTAGCAATTTTACCCAGTTTTACTCAACAAAATCCGAACGGGAGCGAAACTTGCGGCGTGAGTATGAAACCCAGATGGATTATCGCAAACATTTGCAAGCTTTCATCGACCGTTGGCGATATAATGCCAACCGTGCTGCACAGGCACAGTCTAAGATCAAAATTCTCGAGAAAGTGCGTGTACTGTTGTCCGCCACTCACCCATCTCAACCAAAAATATAGCTTCCAGAGCTCACCCCACCAGTGACAGAGGAGACAGAGAACTTCCGGTGCGTCGACTTCTTGATATGTGTACTTATGTCCCCGCTTATGTGCATGATTATTTAAGTTTCCCAGAAACGGAGAAAATTTCTCCGCCCTTGCTCCAGCTCTCGGAAGTAACATTCGGATACGACCCTGCAAAACTAATTCTGAATCGTGTAAATATTGACGTGGGTCTTGACTCCCGTATTGCTATTGTAGGGTCAAATGGTGCGGGAAAGTCTACCTTGTGGGTTTTTTGCGGACAATCGTCTACTTTGGTCATACTAAGTGAGGACAGGATCAAGCTCCTCACCGGAGAGATAAAACCACTGGCCGGACAAGTCAACCGCAACGGCCGACTACGCGTGTATGTTGTTGTCAACTCTAGTCCTCCAACTTTATGTATTTGCTGACACGCCTATCTGGTGCAGTGGCTATTTTGCACAACATCATGTAGATACGTTGATTCCTACTATGAACCCCGTTCAGTTCCTCGCACACAAATTCCCTGGAAAGACAGAGCAAGAATACCGCCAACATTGGGTAACTTTCAAATCACTGGTATGACGGGACTGCAGGCCATTGGCACCCTCAGTGGAGGCCAGAAGTCGCGCGTTGCATTTTCTATACTATCGTTGCAACGGCCGCACATCTTACTGCTAGATGAAGTACGTGGGCGTCTTTCTTGGGCTTTGAGACGTTGGCCTCTAACCCTGGATAGCCTACCAATCACTTGGATTTGGAGGGTCTTGACGCGCTGATGATGGCATTGCAAACTTGGAACGGCGGTGTCATTGTCATCTCGCATGACGAGCGCTTTATCACGTCGGTTGCAAAGGAGGTTTGTAATTCGTAACTGTTTCCTCTTGACTATATTTTGACTGTAGCTTGTGTAGCTCTGGGTTTGCGGAGATGGGTCCGTCACAAAATTCAAAGGCGACGTGGAGGCCTACAAGGTTTGTTTTTGTTTTTTGATAAACCTTGAAGCAAGGAGCTCCGCTGATGCCCCCTACCCGAAATCGAAAATTTTACAGAGTTTGATAGTCAGCAATATCAAGGCCAAGCCATGAAATCATGAATCTAGGGCTATATTTTTATACTCACATGTATTCTGACACATCTCGGATGAGTATAGAAAACTACAGCGCGATAAATAACTACTCGAACATAAGAAACAGCGTAAGCGATAGCAATCAATCCTCATCCTCATCGTTATCCGACAACTCGATATATGCTACTTTCGCCGCTGCACGTCGAGGTGCTGCAGCCCGAGGTGCAACTGGCGCCGAATCAGGATCGTCCATTAGAATATCATCGCCGCTGCTCTCTGCCCCCTTTGTAGCGGCCTTCTTAGACAGCGCCTTTGTGCTTCCGGATGCCTTGCGAGCCGTGGTCTTAGATGGAGGTTTAGCTACAGCCTTGGAAACAGGCGGCTTCTTCCCCAAGAAATCTTTCATTGAAGCCTGGGTGGTCGACTTGGCCTTCTTCGCAGGCTTGATATAAGCGTCCTTGTCATCCTCTTCATCACCTAGACTATCGGGAAGGATTGTTGCTGTTAGGCTAGAAAAAGGGTTGAGGTTTGATAGAGGTACGCTTACGATCTACGTTTACGGGCTTGCGTGGCCTTGCCTTTGCCCTTCGCAAGCGCCTCTCGTATCAGGTTGTCACCAGAGTCTTCATCATCATCACTCTTCACCTTCATTGGGGGTGCATCCTCCTTCGGCGGCAATGGATCGTCCGCCATTTCCATGTCTGAACTGGGCTCAATCTTGAATGGCGCCTTCTTTTCTGGGGCTGCACGCTTCTTTATCGGTGGTGGTGGTTCGTCATCGAAACTCATCTCATCGTCCGACCTCTTGGCCTTAGGCCGAGCACGCGATGTGCCAGTAGCGGGAACAACGGGCTTGCGCGCTTTGGCTGCGGCGGCCTTCTTAGTTGGCATGAAATCATCGTCGTCACCTGAATCATCACCGCCACCGCGCTTGCCAGATCCGATAGACTTCCGCGTTTTAAGCGTTGCCTGTTTCCGTTTGACCTTCTTCCCACTTGAGTCCATAACGGCCTTGTCCACCCATTCATGGACAGCCCTCTGGTAGCGTGGTATGAATTAACGAGGTAGTCACTCAGCAAACGTGCCACTTACGTCCCACTCCTCGAGGAAGTGGTCCAGATCGGTGTTCCATATTTGGATGGGAGTGAGTTCTAGGAGAGCTAAAAGCTCCTTCTCCTTTTCCACTCCTTGCTGACGCAGCTTCTCGATCTGCAAACCGCGGTTGAATAGGTTCTAGTCGGTCGAATCCATGTGACCGAATACACACCTTCTCTTTCGTGAGACTCCAAATAGCCATGCCCAGAAGGTAGTCGTAATCTGTTGATGTCCCAGTAGCTGCCTCGTCAGCTTCCTCGTTAGCTCCCTCTACGTCTTCATTCTCCCCTGCAGCCTTTCCCTTTGTCGCCTTGGGAAACGGTCGGAACTTCTTCTGGCGTAGTTCCTCAATGATATCCGCCTTTTTGCGGTTAGAGACTACCAGCTCTTTATCAATAATCATCTTCACGAAGCGCGCCTGGTTCGATAGCTTCTCGAACTGTAATTGGAGTTCGTTGGCGAGGAAATCCTGTAGGAAATGGGTCAGACGGCCGTTGGGAAATGGTATGTGAAATGGTATGTATGTGCCTTGCGTTTCTGGTAGTATGCCAGTCGTTTTGGGTAGAACTCCTCGATGATTTCCTCGGGTGAGTTGTACTTCTTAATTTTTCCCTCGAAGTCGAAGCAGATCATATTACTCGTGTTAATCTTGCTTGTTAATTTGAAGAACTCAGTCAGGCCCTGCTCCTCCGCTTTTTCTAGATCCTTGGCCGCCATGTTGACGACGAAGTGAACATTGACGTTATCATGATGCTCTTTGTAATCCTACCGGGGAACCGAGCACTGAACATAGCCATCACAGTAGTGACTAGGGCGGCACACATACCTTGACCATGCCATCACCCTTTTCACCGATCATCACCTCAAGTTCGGCCTTGTAAGTCTGCGTCCATTTGTGGATGGGGAGTTCAGTGATTCAACAGTAGTATCGTTGACTTTGGTAGCGATACCAGTCACATCGTATTTGTGTTCACCCGTCTTTTTAATTGTGCCTTTAAAGCCGCGCCACCAAGGAAGCATCGTTTCTTGCTCCTCGCCCGCCATGAGCCTCCGAATGTTCATCACCACATCCTTCGGGTTGTAGCTTGGAATGGACGTACTCCACCCTGTGACGTCTCATTAACGCTGGAGAGAAAATAAAAAAAGTAATCTGTGACAAACCTGTGCCGATACCTTCGGCGCCATTGACGAGAACAAGGGGGATGACAGGCATATACCACTCAGGTTCAATGCCGTCGTTATCCTCTTTCAGGTAATCAAGCAGGGGGTCATCCGACGGATGAAAGATTGTGCGCGTGATTGGCGCTGGCTCCGTGAAGATGTAACGTGCCGAGGCGTGGTCCTTTCCGCCCTGGTCGCGCGTGCCGTACTGTCCGTTGGGCAGCAAGAGGTTCAAGTTGTTACTTCCGACGTAATCTTGCGCAAGGTTAACAATTGTCATCGTCAGACTCTGCTCCCCATGATGATACGCTGCGTGCTCGGAAATATATCCAACGAGTTGGGCGACCTACGAGATGGAATGATGACGTGAATAAAAAAAAATAAAGGCAAAGTGACTGTGTTAGTTTTACCTTTATTTCTTTTTTCAACTTGCGCTTAAAGCATCCCCAGATTACTTTTCTCTGACCGGGCTTGAGGCCGTCTGCGACGGAGGGAATGGAGCGCACGTTATCAGCCATCGAGAAAAGGATCAATTCCTTATTGATGAAATCGGAATATGAAATCTCATCCGTATCGTGGTTGAGATAAGTGCCCGGCTGTACAAACGATGAATAGATGAATCAAAGAATGAGAAGCTTGAGAGCGCACTCTGAAATGCCGCAGCCAGTCCTTACGCTCGTCCGCCTTCTTCTTGCTAAATGCAAGATCAATGAGCTCTCGGTCTCCATCCTGCGTCGAACCGAATGGTATCATATGTTTTGCCATGTGCGAGAAATAGTCACGAGCATCTGAGTCTTTACTCGTTCCGAGACCCTGAAGTACTAAATCGTTGATCTGGGTGATAACTATGGGTGTGAATTCCATACCTTGTAGTACTTCGAGTCCCATTTGTGTGGATCCGGCGTCTGCTCAAGCCATTGCTCGTACTCGGGAATCGTAAAGAAGTCAATCCGTTGCTTCCCCTTTGTGACCTATACAAGGAATCGGAGAATGCGCTTCCAGAGATTGTCAACATTACATACTCGGACGATAGGTGTCACAAATTCAACCAAGAAGTTCGGGATTTTCAACAAAGATGGGAAGAAGTGGTCCAAAAAGTTGATGAGAAGGCCTTTGATATGCGAACCATCGTGATCCTATACCCATGTTGTAATTTCTTCCTATTGTGAGGACGCGGCGACGCACCTGGTCAGTCATTATCATGAGCTGTCCGTACCGCAAGCTGGCCACATTAGAATAGTCTTTGTTGTGCTGGAGACCCATGATCTTCTTGATATTTTGGATCTCCTCGTTCTTCATTATCTGCTCATGCTTCGCCTCGCGCACATTAAGAAGCTTGCCGCGCAAGGGGAAGACACCGAAGTTATCACGCCCGACTACGCCAAGTCCAGCCACTGCGAGTGCCTTGGCAGAGTCTCCTTCGGTTAGTATAAGCGTGCATTGGGAAGCCTGGCGTGTCCCAGCATTATTTGCATCCGCAAGCTTTGTGACACCGGTAAGACTAACAAAGATTAGCAAAAGAATGGTAGGGAGCCGCGTGTTTTGTCGCTCACCGATTGCGCTTGGTGCCGTCCGTCTTTTTAATCTGCTGGTCGGCTCTGAACTTTGCCCAATTCAACACGTTCTCCACAATGGAAGATTTGGACACTGGTACCAAATTCAACGATAGCCCATACTCTCGACTTGATTAGCCTTACCCTTCTTCATGAAGTCTTCCGAGAGTGTGGGCTTTGAACCAAATTTAGAGGCCACTAATGTCATAGTCTCCTTCGTTTGACTGTCGAACGTCGGATTCTCAATGAGCGCATTGACGAAGATCCATATGTGTTCCTTAATTTTCGGAATCTTGATAGCTGCCGCTTTATTCTTCTTCGTAATGGCCGTAATGAGGTTCTTCGCAATCTGGTCTGCGATGTAGTTGACGTGTGAACCGCCTTTGATTGTGGATATTGAGTTGGCGAAGGAGACATGTTGGAAGGTGCCGTCGGATACCGCAAAGCCAACTTCCCAGCGGTTGTCAACGCGTTCATAGATGACGGATTGTTTTGCCTGAGCCGCTCCGCCCGCGTTCTCGGCAGCGGTCTCGGCAGCAGAATTGAGATACACTCGATGTACTGTTTGAAGCCCTTTATTTTGAGTCTTTCATCATTCAAATACACCTTGACGTCCTTGACCGTGCCTGCCATGTCATACACGCGCTTCTTAAGAAGAGAGACCGTGTCCGGGTCGATAGACGTCATGCCAAAACGCTGGAGATCGGGCGTAAAGCTGACTCGCGTGTAGTCCTCGCCTCGTGGGTTCTTCGTGATTTTCGCCTTCCCGCATTTGCCCATGTTGTCGGTCCAGGTTTGCTTATATTTCTGACTGGTTTTTTATCCGCGGTGTCAATCGTGAACTCGGTCGAGTATATGTTGGCAAGTTTTGCGCCATAACCGTTTCGGCCCCGGTAAGCTTCTTCTCGTCATCGTCATAGTTTGAAGAAGAGAGTAGATGTCCGAAAATAAGCTCAGGGATGTATATCTTCTCCTTGGAATGTATCTCGATGGGGATGCCACGACCGTTGTTATAAACGGATATCGTCCCATTTTCGACGTCAATTTCAACTTTCAGCGTGTCCATGCTCGGGTCGTTAATCTAAAAAATAGTAGGCACGCTTGACCCTACACGCAGTGGGAAAATACCTTGTTGTCGGCCGCATTGACCAGGATCTCATCTATTATCTTGAAGAAACCGGGCACGTACTTGACATCGCGTTGTACCATACGTTTCGTTTCCGATCATACGTCCAAATATTTTGAGTTACAAACTCTACGCTGCCGATGTATGAGTCCGGACGTTTGAGAATGTGCTCCAGTTGAGAGAGCTGTAAGCATATAGTCAGCTGTTGTTCTGATATGCAACCTTAGTTAATCAGACCTTTGTGTAGGTCTCCGAAGCGCTCTTCTTATTCTTGGGAGCGGGGGCAGGTCGAGGTGCTGAAGGACCTGAGTCATCGCCCTCGTCCACTCTGAAGCTTTCCTCTGCGTTCTCGTCCACGTCCGCTAAAGCCTTCTTTGGAGCTGCCCTGGGCTTTGAGAGGGCTTTCGACTTTGGTTTAGCAGTGGCCTTAGGCACAACCTTGGTCTTATCCCTACACGTTTCAGGATTACGATTATAAGAAGAGTCGACGCAATGGACACACCGTCCTCTTAGCTACGGGAGAGTACCCTTCGGATTCATCTCCTGAGATGTCATCTATGTCATATTTCTCCTCGGAAGAGCTCATAGTGAGCGTCGAGAAAGGGAAAGAGTGTTGCTGGTTGTTAACTAAAAACGAAACGCGTCGAGTGCCTCAAAGTAACGCGACGCGTGGCACGTGATGTCAGTACTTGTTTGCTCTACTTACTTCATTTAGTTCTGGTAATAATAATTCGACTTAGTTTTGGAAGACTCTGATATGGCACAAATGCAATTGATCCTGGGCGCGAACAATTTGCTTAGCATCTTTGGACTGTGCGTGTTCCAGGCCGCTTGCACGATTCTTTCCTTTACGTTATTGCTCGGTTTCATCTACTTTCATCTTAATTATTTCTGCTTCATAACCACACTTCTACTAGGTCTCTCTACAAGTATATGTATATCTACCATTATCGACGCATCAGCGCTATCAACATCTTCAGCATCTATTGCACCATCAACTCCTCTCTCGTGGAACCTCTCTCCCCAACGAACTCACCCGGTCTCACGATTGTACACCAAGGAAGTTGTTAAAGAAAACATTAAGGAAATCGGAAGTGGCTTGGCCAATAACAGGGACGATGTGATTGAGGATTAGATAAGAACTTTGGCGTTCTCGCACATTATGTCTAGCTATTTTATGACTTTCATTGTGTATCATGTGGTCTCATCAGGATGTGTGGGTCTAGAGCAGTAGAACCTTGTGGTACTTGTTTCTGGTTGCCATGTCATTGGTGATAATCCTCTTGTTGTCCTTATCTGCCTCTCCTTTCCTATACATGTCTTTGCTAGCCTCAAGAATGGGCCACCCTCCCATTCTAGCCCTTGGAGCATATGGTGGTTTTTTTTTGGAATCGGGTTTATTACGCACTTCAGGGCCAATGCCCAAATCACACAGCTATTACAACTGGGAAATAATAGCTACTGCGAGGAACAGGTGGAGCGCTGAGGTTAATTACAGCAAGGAAAACCCCGGGGGGTGGAAAGTCAGAGACGAAAGAGGGGAAGCGTAAAGCTAGAGAGTGGTAATCAAGGAAGACTGGAAAAAGAAATTTTTACCTATGTCCCCTGATGTCGCCTGCTCAACCTAGTCCAGCTCGCGAGGTCGCTCCGATGAAAACGGCCTTGTGAAGGCCCGTGTATCTTGGGTGAACTGAAGCAAGTCTTCGACGAAAGGCTCGCGGTTGAAAAGATGTGCCACTGGGAGGGTCTAGGGCCCAGTCAGGGAGGAACTGTAAGGTCCTGATGGCGGGCGGAGTAGAGCATATCGAGGTTATTACAGTGAGCTTGAAAACGTTGTCTACATGTCACATGACTTTGATTTGTAATGATTTTTGTTGATCGATGATAACTTTCCTTTTTAAGATAAATATTATTACAAATCACAGTCGTGTGACAATATTACCACGTTAGGGATGTCAGCGCTGGGGGAGAGTGATGTTCCGTCGTAAATTATCAAGAGACCGAGGGACATTAGCAATAGCCAATAGCAGGCCGAGAACCTCTTACAATTACAATCACAATTACAAACATCTCTCATCTCTCATCTACGCTCCTACACACACACAGGGGACAAGGCAAGGACAAAGATATACAGATAAAGATATACGACACTAGATGGTTTGTAAAGGGTTTGTAATGAAAGAGATGAGAGGTGATAGCTGGAGGTTTCATGCTCAACGCTCGAGCCATCCTTACAAAATCATCATGGTTCAGCGAAAAAAATCATATATATAAATCTGCTGCTTAGAGCAATGAGCAGACAAACAATCCTATCTACGCACCTCCCAAACCAACAAACCAACATAATGACTTCCTCTCTGGCTCCCCTCTTCCAACCCATTCGCGTCGGGAACTTGGATGTTCAGCACCGCATTGTGATGGCTCCTTTGACTCGCTTCCGCGCCAGCAAGGCCCACGTTCATGGTGAACTTGCCAAAACTTATTACGGTCAGCGCGCGGGTTTTCCCGGCACTTTAATCATCACCGAGGGAACTTTCATTGCCCCTCAGGCGGCTGGATATGCAAACGTACCGGGCATCTGGAACGCCGACCAGATTGCTGGATGGAAAGCGGTCAGTGAATTATGATGTCTTCACCACTCACCGTTTTGTGAGCTGACCCTTTCAAACAAAAGATTACGGACGTCGTGCACGCAAAAGGCTCTTTCATTTTCCTTCAGCTCTGGGCCCTCGGTCGCGCCGCCGACGCCGCTATCCTCAAGGAGGATGGTGACTTTGACCTCGTCGCCCCTAGCCCAATTCCCCTGATTGATAACTATACACCCGTCAAGAAGGAGCCAGTCGTACCTCGTGAGCTTACGGTCTCGGAGATCAAGGAGTACACCCAATTATATTCCAAAGCAGCAAGCAACGCGATCGAGGCCGGATTTGATGGCGTAGAAATACACTCAGCCAATGGGTACTTGCTCGACCAGTTTTTGCAGGATGTAACCAACAAACGGACGGACAATTACGGGGGTTCAGTGGAAAACCGTTTGCGTTTCCCCCTCGCGGTCGTCGACGCTGTTGTGAAGGCTGTAGGAGCGGAAAGGACGGCGATCCGTCTTAGCCCCTGGTCCAAGTTCCAAAGTGAGAAATGGCAGTTTCCTAGTGCACTCTTGGTCTTGGCTTAATATATGTCTTTTATCAGGCATGGGCATGAAAGATCCACTTCCTACGTTCACCACACTCGTCGAGCGCATTCGTGATACGCACCCGAATCTCGCTTATATCCATGTTATCGCGCCACGAACGAACGTCTACTTCGAGGAGAGTCTCTCGAAAGAGAACCAGCACGGCACGAACGATCCCATACGCAAGGCATGGGGCGATCGGCCATACATCGCCGCAGGCGGTTTAGACCGTGGCGACGTAGGCAGTCTAGACCGTAGCGGCACAGGCGGTTTAGGCCGTGGCGACGCAATCGAAATCGTTAAAAACGAAGGTGGTCTGGTCGCGTTTGGTCGTCACTTCATCGCCAACGTAAGTAGAGAGTTAAAGAGTATTGTCGGCTTTTTGCTTCAATCTTACGATCGTATCATAGCCCGATCTTCCCTTACGTCTGAAGGAAAACGTCGCTCTGACACCGTATAACCGTGACACTTTCTACACTCCAGAAGCAGCGGCTGGATACATCGACTACCCCTTCTCTGGAGAGGTCACCTCGGTAAGGGCTTAGGAGATTTACATCGATTTTTATGTTAGAGAAGATTCTGTAGACATGTTATGGGTCGCCTCAGCACGAATAGATACCGGAGATGGCGGCCCGGACCAACAACTCTTATTCACGTTTAATCATTTATAACTGCGTAGTTTAGAACCTCAGTCTTCTACCACAAAGACTGAGGTTAGTACTATTCTCACCTGTAGCCATTGCATTCTTTTACTGACCCTATTACTGTAGCTATTTGCTATATAGATCTAGTTACTCAATATAGTCTTCTGCCACAAAGACTGAGCTATTTGCTGTATAACATGGGTTATTTGCTGTATAACATGGGTCAAGATGAGTCATCCCAGTGCCATCTCTTGTCCTTCAATGTAAAAGAAGCAACATTCAAAATGAGAAGCAAAAAATATCTTGATAAGGATATCAGCTCGGGTACCTCTACAACTGGAGATAACTAGGCTCAGGTACCGTTAAGACTAACCCATTACTGGGATGTGATAGGTACCTAGTTTGAGATCCCTGTTGTGGGGTGCCATCAATTGACGGGTCCCGATAATCTCGAAAGACGCCGAGTCGCACTGACCGAAACCCAAACTACTAGAAATGGGTAAGGTAAAATGGGCACTATTTTGGCCTCATGACCACGTCATGATCATGAGATAGTAAAACAAAAGCAATATGAAGAAATGAGTGAGTTTTCTCTCACCTCTCACTTGCTTTGTGCGCCACTGACGGTGTGGTATTGGCATTGAGCGACAAAAACGCTGGTTTGGGCATTTGATCAAGCCTCTCAGGACTCAGGTGACTGTGGCCCGAGTTTGTTTGTTTCGGTGGCGCTGCATCTTAGACACGAGCCCTTCTTAACTTCAAACTTGGCGTGAAGTTGTAGTGTCAAACAAAAAAACAAAAAAAAACACAATCAGTTTAATTGTCTCTCATTCTCTGGTTCTTCCGTGACTGCCTCACAGCTTTTTGATCTCTCCTTCTAAAAATGTTCCTCCTAAGGTAAATTTCCTCTCTGGCCACTTCTCCATGCCATTGGAATGCCGACTGACATTGCACGCAGAATGGACGTCTATCTCGAAAAGTCCACTGACCGACCTACCAGAGCTGCAGGAAGAAGAGACGCGGGGATTGACGCAAATGGAAATGTCCTGACCGTGTCTGGGGAGGCTAAACACTCCTCTGGGTGCGATGAAGAGGGGTGCCCAATTCGTAAGCGGCGGTATACTGCAGCACTATTTTCCTCGAAGTACGGTGCCTCCGTTCAAGCTCTGGTGCAAGCAGCTCTTCCACGGCACTGGAAATTCAGCGGTTATTCCCCTGACTGGAGAAGCAATGTCAGTATTTCCCAACTCATCGATCTGCCACACCGCCCACACATCCCGGCGCTCAGCTCCAATCTATTCGTGCGTCGTCATGATACAATCGTATCAATGTCTAATTCTATGAGGTCGAATTGCCTCCAGGTAGTCCAGGGTCTCTTTTGGCAATGGTCTCCACAGGAAACAGTGTCGTTCACCAGGCGGCCTTTGATTGCCGCGGACTGGTTCCGTCGTTCGGAGGTAATATCCTGTCAGTAAGGCTTGCGAACCATATTCTATCGTCTTTGTCCATCCTCCTGTGATAATCACTAGGGCCGAGACGCATAAGACAGTCAGTCTGCTTCTGTTAGCTTCCTGAGCGGGTAGGGCAATCGCCAAGGGGTGTGATACAAGTGTCATCAAGCCATGATGCTCATGAAGTTGCAAGTTTTCGGATTACGTCGATCTGATTTTACACCTTGGAGAAGGTGTTTTGACGCTGTGCCTCAGGCTAAATAAAGGACATGCGAAGTGACTGGAGAACTACGAAACTAAACAACAACACCACCTTTGTCATGTGTTATGAGCAGGGGCGCACAGATCAATTGAGAGCTAGACGCACAAGTGGATTAAGCATGCCACCCAGTTCTCACTGTGATCATGCATCGAGTACTATATACACTGGTAAGTAAATAATGCGCAATTATTGAGCCTAGTAGAGGTGTTGTCTCTCCTTTGGCTTCACTGAATTATTCGACATAATTGAAGTCGGAGATAGCTTGAAAGCGTTGATCGCCTCCAACACTCTTATGTTTGGTACAATGCGCCTCATGGCCACTTTTCTTCATAATGGTGTTTTGCTGTGAAAAACCGCTTGCTATGGTATTAACGATGTATTAGTTGTCACAGATGGTTGGTTTCAAGTCGCTGGGCAGGCACGAACCGGCTGCACACCGATCTGCTCTTTCTGAAGAGCTAGCCAATCAGGATATTAAACAGGATGCATGCCGCCGTCAACCCACAGAAAGCCTGGTAGTTATTTACATCACTAATACCATTGCACGAAGCAGCTAGGAGACGGGCTAAGGGGTTCGCCAGCTTGCTGAAATACCAGGGCAAACAAATTTGATGATCAATCCACGAAGGATAGACGTGTGGTCGAGCTGGGGTTTTGAGTCCTGGCTGCTGGGCCGCTCCCCTCTGATTCCCACAACAATCTTGGCGGGAAGAGTTGTTTCAAATCAGTCGTCACAAAGGTGTATGTGAAGGATGTGATACTCAGAAGGACAAATCACCTATAGATGGGTCGGAATGGGTCTAGAACGCACGGCGAGAGATGTTGCCCACTTATGTGTGTCCCATCCTATACTGGTGGCGCGTCTCTGCGGCCCATCAATAAAATCATCCAAAGAGAAAAACTTGAAGAAGAAAGATAGGGTGTGTGATAGCTCAAAAACGCTGATTGCTTCTTCGAAAGTGCTCTCAATGTTGATGAGAATGAACGGGACCCTTGGGAGATTTGCCATAAGTTCTGCCTTCCTCCTGCCTTGGACACTAAGGATTTAATTGGCACGCACAACGACGACGACGATATCAAGAAGCTCGACAGGGCGCCTAGTTGTCCATGCACCGAAACAGCCAGACGCACCCGTGTCAGGAACTTTACGCCAGTTGGTGGTAACCATGGAGTGCAGATCTATATCAACGTCATTGGAGTAGCTGGATATAAAAGATGTAGAATTTCTCACCACGTTGCACGTTCATACGCGGGATTAGAATACGAGTTTTGGATGGAAGTCAAGCCCACAGCCCAAGATGACCTATGCGGGAATTAGTTTTCACATTTATCATGGCCATAATCAAACTCCATCAAGCCGCACAGAAGGGAGAAGAATATTGCTGACGACTTCGGACCGGATGAGAGTTAATACCTAATTGGGACGATGATAGCGCTCCGCTTTGACATGACACATGCACATGTGGTTGGAATATCAGAGAGAGTCACCGAGCAACGTAGCGTATAATTACTGAAGATATGTGTAAGATCTCATCCGTAATAAGGGTAAGCAATGTGTGTGTGCTAGACTTCCAGCTGCCATGGGCATTGGAGGATGATGTTCTCCGCCGGGCAACCGTAATTCAAATTCTAAATGGAGTTATGGACACCGACACATAAGACCACGGAAATTACAACTCCCTCGATGATGAATTTAAGGATGGGGAATAATAATTCTTAGTTGGGGGATAAAACCCGGTGGGTTGAGCGTTGAATCTGCGCTGCGGGTGACACTGGAAGTCGGAACCCGGGACCCGGGACCCGGAACCTGTGCTGTGCTGTGTGCTGTGCCGGTGCGCGGTACACGTCATATCATAACAAAATAAAATAACAACGTGATGATAATGACCACACCATTACTCTCTCTTTCCTTTCACCTTTTTCACTTTTCATTCATTTTTTAGAAACTGTTCTTTGTGTTGTGTTTTCATTCTTTTCTCACTCTCCTCCACTATCCACTATCATGCAAGTCGCACCACCTCATACTCATCATCAAGTCCCTTTTCATTTCTTTCCAAAATCAACTTCTACTTCTCATGCACCCCCCGTCGTCGTCAAAACGCGTGTGGTTGCTGTACCCCATCAAGTTGCACGCTCAAATCCCAGACCTGTGGAGGACCCTCACGAACGACAGTCTCCCCAAGTAGCTTCCATGTCCACAACTAGAACTCTTAGCAAGAGAAAATCTACTCACCCTCACACCCAATATCGCGCTAAGCGTGCTCGCTCATCTGACTCTAGTGACGCGACTCCACCACCGCCCTTGTCACGTTCACGCGAATCCTCGATCGTCTCTTCCGTATCTTCCTCACGTACATCGACGCGTAACCGATCATCCCCTCCTACATCAGTACCTCCATCCACGCACAGCAGATCGCGTTCCTCTTCTGTCCTTCCTACTATAGACGAGCCCATTCCGCGCGAATGTCACATTGACGAGGATGCAATTCTTGACGAAACTCTTCTCAGTAGCGAAAGGGTCGTTCTAAGGCTCATGAAATCTTATGTTCAATGTCAGTCACCTTTTTTTCCCTGTTCATTGTAGCTATGTTCACCTTTTTTTACTCTCTCCAAGATTTCAAAAATCCCAATGACCCACATGATAGATCGTTTAACCCCCATCCAACAGATTACCCTGTCGGTGAGTTAGAGTTTCCTAACTCTGGTGCCACAGAACGGTGCGTCATACTCCTTTTCTACTCCCCACCTTTGTACGTCCATGGCGTCTGGCAATACTCTCTTTATCACTCTGCATGATGGGGGCTCCGCTCACTCCTCTTGGCAATCACTGTTGCGTGCGTACCATCCTGCTGCGGGTCATAACCAGACCCGCAGCAATGCAACCATTATCTTTGATGGCTCGTGCTGTCGCCAACTCGTTTCCGCCCTGATTCCAGTGTGTGACTTTTTCATTGCTGTGCTCCACATTGTTACCGCGCCCTTTGCATGCCTTATGCTTCTTCCATCTCCACCCTTGTCCACGTTGCTTCATTGTGTTCATCCACTTGCCCCGCTCGCATTATCACCGTCCGGCCCGACACACCGCACCCTCACGATACCCGTCCCATATTCTCGCACGCTCGCTATGCGCCACGACGACCGTAACATTCGGCTTCCTTTCCATTCTTGCTTCCTTCTGGTCCTCTGTTCCAATTTTCGGTTTCCATCATGCATGGCCTACAGCTGCTGCACGCATATACCCTGAGTTCTCTCGTCTTTCAAGTTCTTATTTGTTCGGTTGCCCTTTGCACGTCGTGTGCACATCACGCCCACCCTCGAAATCCTTTTCCTCTCTCCCCATCAGACGCCATGGACGTACCCAGTCGCAGAACCCGCTGCTAACTACACACTCAGCTACATCCTTCTAGCTCCCAGGGACAAAGATCATTATAGCCCTATATTAGATCTAGAGCGGACGCTGTACACCATTATTGAACGTGAGTGACTTCAAAAAGGATCGCGCATCATTTCTTACTTCCGGCTCTTCCTTAGACTACCTCACGCCCGAACAACGCTCCCTCTTTGGAACACTCCCGCAGGACATTGTTCCCGTTGAAAAAGAAAATACGCCAGCGACGAACCACCTGCGGATGCTACGCCGTGCTGTCGCTATTTGCGATGGCCCGTTGTTTATGCGCACCCTTGACACCATCAACGCGCTTTTGCGTATACTCAAATACCCGCCGCTCCCATCGGATACCTTTGCGCCGCCTCAGCCCAACGCTCTCCGTGCCGCTGTGGCTGGGTGGAACACAACTGGGCTACCGCGTGCGGTCGCATTGCGGATTGTCGAGGAAACATACCAACGTACGGTTGGTCCCCGTACACACGAGCTCAACCATTATCAGGCCTTCTCCGACACAGTCTATGGCGAGCTCATGCCTTCGCTTGTCTCGCGCTTACTCTCCCTTACTCGGGCGTGCCCCGGCATGCTCCTACTCGACCTCGGCAGCGGCGTTGGAAACATCGTGTTGCAGGCCGCGCTGCAGAGCGGTTGCTCCGCATTTGGCGTTGAGTTGATGGAAAAGCCCGCGGAGATGGCGTGTGAACAGCGCGCGCAGATGATGATGCGTGCACGGATGTGGGGTTTGCGTATGGGTGATGTCGAGCTCGAACATGCGAATATGCTTGAGAGTGTACGCGTGAACGAGCTCATGGCTCGCGCCGATGTCGTTCTCGTAAATAACAAAGTGTTCGGCGAGAAGCGTGAGTCCTTTAACTCTTCCCTCACTGACCAGAATGGCCTAATATGCCATCTGGGGATGGACGGACAGTGAACGAGGCGATTCGACCAAAGTTTCTTGACTTGAAAGAGGGCGCACTCGTCATCTCGCTTGAGCCGTTCGTCGCGGTGGGCGGACGTGCATTCACAGAGCGCAACGTTGACGACATCAGTGCGATCCTGGATGTGTCCGCGCACGACTATCGCTCGATGGACGTCTCGTGGGCATCGGGTGCGGGCAAGATTTACGTTCATCGTGTAGACCGTGCTGGGTATGCGGACGTGCGTGCGCGATTCGAAGCGGCGAGGAGCACGCGCTCAACGCGTAGATGACGACTTTATATCCTCCTTTCTGTTTCCACTTCTCTCTTTCCTCCCTAATTATTTCATATTTTTCATTTTCTCATTTTCTCTTATTCTCCATGTGCTGCGCACTAGAGAGTACACTTTTCTTTTTATATCCTTATCGAACTGATCTTTTTCTTTTGTTTCCTATACCCCCAGATGTTGCTGCCAGCACTATGACATCCTTTCTTGACTGGTGGACAGCACACAATATGTCGATGAAATTTACTACTACGTTTTCTTCCCTTTTTTTTATATTTTCCTTATTTCTTTTTCTTGCCTCAAGATGTAATTGACCCAGTCAGATTTTTGAAACGTTTATCGTAATATCTTGCGTAGTAACTATTACTGTACAAATCCTTGTTCAATCAAATCAACTTCCCCCCCCCTTTTATTTATTTTTCTTCTTTCCTTTGGTTGCAGCCTGGACAGTTGTCATCAACATAAGGTGTCCGATTCTCTCTTATCGATCAGCAACCCCGTACTAGTTGCGAGCCGATATTGCCCCAGCCCATAGTTACCGCTTCGCGCTTCGTGATAAGTTAGTCGAGAGCAAGGCTGACCCATTTCTAAATAGTGTTTCTCTGTTCTGTGTGATAACGTGTAGTCACCCCGTGTCCTTAGCTCTCACTACTCAGCTGTGATTATACGGTCACTTTGTTATCGCGTATTGCAATGAGTGAAGAAATGGTTTTAGACCACATTTGTACTTGCCTTGTCAAGGCAGGTAGTAAGTAGAGCGTCAACTTATTCGTGTCATGAGAGAACGCCCTGAGGGGGCAGAGTTGCGCCTTATCCAACCTGAGTGCTCTTAACCACTCTAATGAATCCACAGTCAGAGCTGCGGGTAGCAAGTCCAATGTCCATGACCTTGGTAAGGGGGGAAACCCACTACGACCTCCCTCACCCTCGCCGTCCAGTCTAGCCAGGATCCTTTTTGTAGTTCATAATGCTGAGACGAAGAAGGTTTTTAAGGCAGATTCGGTTCGGAAGTGTGGAAACGTTTATACTTCTTATACCCGTTCCTCCGTGCAACCGTTGTCACTTGCGGTCGAGCTGTGCATTGCCGCTACGACAGTAAGAAGATGTATTTTTTGGTCAAGAGCTGGCTTCCTATAAAAAGCGTACTCTTTTTTCCTTGAACTTGTCTCCATCCATGTGCAACGCTCCGAGGAGGCCAGAAAGCGGGGAGATTGATAGCAGAAGGGAATCATCATGCCCCTTACAATACCTATCTCGTCGGGTTACCCCCCCCGTACGTCGATTAGATATGCATCCTAGATCGACATATGGGAGGTATTAAGCTGAGGCGAAGTTCAGTGGAAATAGTTAAAAATAAAAAGAGGATACCTCAACTGGGCTGTTGAGGACCTTAGTTTTCACTTATGCTCATAGGTGAGGGTAGGTGTAAGTCTCAATCCTTTTTTGCAATTCTTCTTTGATTTTTTTGTAAGCTATTTTTTTTTTCTTCAGGCGAAGACCGAGTAATTAAAAGTGGACTGGAGATTTAGATGCTCGTACGCGATCGAGCTGCGAAGAGAGCGCCATGTTGCGATTGAAGTGAAGCTAACGTGTAGCATTTTTGTTGTTGTGCGCTATTTGATCACGTGATCTTGTCAGGAGGTGAGGCATTACTACGATTGGTCAGTAAAATTGCCTCACTTCCATCATCACCACCAAACTCCCTCTCTTTGACGTTAACTCTTTAACTCTGTCTACGACCCTCACATTCACCAGGCGATCCCGCATAGATTTTCCCCTCTCCTTCTCCGCGGTTTATCTGCGGAACTGTACTCTTACGTTGTTCGAACTTTAAACACAAAACTCGGGCTCAGCAACACGCCAGCACACGCGGGAGCGTAGTTCTCACCAAGCGTGTCCTGGATGTTGTCGACTCCTGTTTTGATCCCTTCATCCGACGTTCACTACATAGCTCAGACATGCCATATCTCGCTGGCTTTTTCTGGTTTGGTCTAGATTCCAAGTTTCTTGGAAGTACAGACTCAGCTCAAGTACCAAGGGTGGTTGACACACTCTCCTGCTCCTGCTCTTGCTCCTGCTCCTGCTCCTGCTCCTGCTACATGTCACCCCTCTTTGGGTTTGTTTTGGGTTTGGGTTCGGGTGGGCATGGGAGCCAGCAAACCCCGTGACCTCTGTGCATGTGACAAGGTAGCGGCAAACCCCGTGACGCGTCAGATTGGGTATCGGTATCTGCTCAATCTCAACTCAACGGACTATAGATGCGCACTGGCAAGCCGCCCAAAGAGAAGTTCTCCAAGACCCAATCCTACAATGACCGAGATGATATAGGCTGCTTGGAATGTCCTTGAAAGAAACCGAGAAATGCCTTGTGAGTTCTAAAGGAGCGGACATTTTGACAATTAGCGGCTCACATAACAGATAACATAAGAGCATAGCTCAGTAGTGCTTGTAGCGAGTACAAGGCGCCTCTCGCAGCATCGTGTGAAAGCACAAAGGGTGGGACGGTACGAATCCTTCGTTCATTGTTCGGCCTTCTCGCTGAACTGGAATCATCAACCTGAACTTCCGCTCCTTGCTTCCTCAAAAATTTGACATCTCCCTCGATGGAGCGAATGGGAGCGAGGATGCTGAGCCAAAACCCTAGTAAGATCGATTAAAAACAATCATGACGCTCATACCTCTTTCTCCAATGGGTATCCATGGCTCTGCGAACCGCAAAAAGTAATCTCTCCGACATGGCCAACATCAGGAGTGCGACACTCGCACCCGCAATGGCGCCACGAGAGGACGGGTGCCAGGACTTGAAGAACAGATTGTCTCCACCAGTAAAATGAAGGTACGGTGTCATCATGACGAGCTCAGAACCTGGAGTATTTGTGCTACCCATAGCCTTGATTATTCCAGGTTGATGGCGAAGAATGAGAACTTGAATTTGGTTATTTACTATTTACAAAGCCCAAGCTTACTTAACCAAAAGGCACGTGGGTGAAAAAGGTTTTTCACCCACGTGCCTTTTTGGTTAAGTAAGCTCGGGCTTTGGGTATGAAAAAAAAACTAGAACGACTGACTTGGAGAGGACGACCAAAATGCGCTTCACCACACTTACTCTGCTAAGCAGTTCAATTGCTGCAGTCAATGCCCACTTCCAGTTGTCGTACCCACCGCCAAGGGGTCCCTTTGTTGACGACAATGAGGTTAATTTTTGCGGTAATATGGGCCTAGTTCATTATACTGTTCTGATACTAATATTATATGGCAGACAATTATGTGCACGCTGTGAGCAACAGGAGCGAGTTTCCGCTCAGTGGGGGGGTTATCACGCTGAATTCTGAACATACTAGTTGGAGTCGTAAGCCGAAGTACCGACCGTACTCAAACTCGCATGGGTTGACTTAGTGATCTAGTTGGTATTCTGCTTTCAATTGTGCAGGATCCGACCTCTTTCAGCAACTTCACAACCTCATCAGGACAGCAACAGCTTGCGCGGAACTTTGCTAGTGGCTCTGGGGAGGGCCAATTTTGTATCCCTCTCGACCTGAGCAGCGCTGGGATCAGCGGTGTCCAAAACGGTGCCAACGTCACAATTCAACTAGTTTTCAACGGGGGTGATGGCAGCCTCTATCAAGTAAGTTTCTCGTGTCTCTCAGCTATCCTGCGCATGCGTATTGTACACTGGTTAATCTTCCTCTAAGTGCGCGGACTTGACGCTGTCGAATAACTTTACCATACCATCGAGTGTTTCATGCTCCAACGGCACCTCGAGTAGTAGCTCGCCTTCGGCCACCAGTCCTTCTGGTTCACAATCGGCGAGCAAGACGTCTTCGACGGCCTCGACCAAGACTGGTAACAGCGCGAGTGGAATTGCTACCACGGGCTTTGCCGGTGCGTTTGGGTTGATGTTAGCAACGCTGATTGCCACGCTATGAATTTGTTGCGAGCGAGCGAGCACAGCACATGCCAAATGCCACGAGTCGGCTCGGGTCGGCTACCCGCCAAAAATAAATAAATAAATAAAAATACAATGATGATGTTGACTCGCTTGGGCTATGTATGGTTGTATCTCTGAGAGATTTTTGCGTTTTCTCAAGTCTGTGACTCCTCTCATTTTTCACGAATCGAAATAAATTTAAAAAAAAAGAACACAGATCATCAATGTGTAATGATCGTGTGGGTGGTGATTGTCGTCAAGGTCATGTTATATAGTAAATATCAAAAAATCTAAAAAAAATCTAAATGTCCGGGCCTCGTAATGTTCGGCGGCACGGGCCTGGGTGGACGATTGACATTGGTGAATGGGCATATCCTGCACTATTCCGCTTGCTTTGAAAATCGAATCTGAACGCGTAACGTCTGAGTGGCCTTTATAATAAAGGGTTGCCTGCCGCATATCGATAACCCAATTCCGCCAAGGCAACTTTTCATCCATCTTTCCTAGTTAGCCTGTTGTCATGGCTAGGGGGAAACAAGAAACCCTTTCGATAATTTTAGCAAAGTGAATGACACAAAAACCGCCAAAGCGTCCGTTTTAGGGTGGGGACGACTTTCGAGATTCTGAGAATCAAAAAGAGTTTAGTTATGTTGTTACAGTCACAACCAGATAGTCAACGGGGTACAAATGATATATGATTTCATCTCTTACACTTAGCGGTCAACTCGCAAACGACCGCATATAATAGCAGCAAACGCGCCGCTTTTTTTTTTTTTTGGTCAGTCAGAGGCCGTACATGTGACTCCCCAACCTTCCCATTCGACTCGACCCTCCTGTATATCGACAAGTCGCTCCCAGAGCGCCTGTGCGAGGCTACCTTGACCGCCGACCACAGGCAACCTGATATCTTCCACGTCACTCGAGTCCGCGCTGGAGCGTTGCCATCCGATGCGTCTCGCGGGGATGACGACCGCCGCGGTTCCGACGCAGAAGAACTCTTGCAGTGTGTCAGCTGTTGACGCGGCGAAAAGCTCAGACATGGTGAGTACGCGTTCGGAGACGTTTATGCGCACGTCCGTCGGTAGTTGTGGAAGCGCGGTAATGTGTGGGCGGTAGGAGAGGAGAGACAGTACGGAGGCGCGTGTCACGCCGGGTAAGATCGTTCCATCTAGTGGAGGTGTGACTACGTCGAGCTCTGGAAACCGCAATATATATATATATATATATATTTCCTCAAATGAGCATGATTTCAAAAAACGAAACGGTGTGGAGGGGAGAGAAGAGGGAACTGAAAAAAAAAGTAAAAAAAAACCACTTCACCCACCACCATCTGGACGCTTGAAAACGGCAAAGACGTTCATGGCACCCGCTTCAGAGACAGTCTCGCCGAGCAGCCATAACAGCTGCTGGTACCCAAGAGCGGCTGCTTTACGCTGCGCCACGAAACCGGGTGCGTAATTAAGGCCAAGTTTGTACCCGCCCGTACCGCCTGGCCATGCGCGTACTTGATCGCTCATGGCAAGCAAGGATATACCCTTTCCCTCAGAGTTACGGATGTACGGGCCCGTCGGGGAGAGGACAACATAGAGCGCTGCGTGCGTTGACGCCGTGACGCCAAGGGAGGCTCGCGTGCCGATGAGCGTCGGTCGGATGTATAGGCTGCATCCTCGCACACGAGGAATCCAACGCGCCTCAAGCGCAACGAAGCGCTTAATGAGGGTCAGCAATGCGTCTGCATTGAAGGGCTGGGAGTAGGCCGCGTGGGTGTCAGTGTTGATAAGGAAAGTGGGCATATGAAAGCTTACTGGAAGGGCAACACGTTCAGCTGAGATTACCATACGATCCATGTTTAGCTGTGGCCGGAATAAACGTGGGGTACCATCAAGAGCTAAATATGCCTGTGGATTCATTGTACATTTTCCGCTTGCAGTTGAATGAGGGAAAGACGGACCTTCAGGCCTTCAAAGACGTTCGGGCAGTACTGGAAGCACGAGCTAGCAGGATCGAGGTTGAGTGGTCCGTATGGCATTATCTGCGGTTGTGACCATCCGCGTTCGGGGGAAAAGTCCATGTAAAGCATGTGGTCTGTTGTTACCTGGTCCATTTGCGTGAATGCAAAGGTGGTAATGTGAATATATCTATATGTCGCACCTCGCCAAATACCAGGCTTTCTGGTTCAGGTAATGTTTTGAGGGTGGAAGCAAGGGTAATTGTTAGACGAGAAGGCTAGAGGAGTCAGGAATGGCGAAGTCCAGTGTTGCTATAGCAAAAATTGGAGACATACATCTATATCCGAGAGGGTAGACGGTAAACCATTCTTGAGAACTTGTGCCTCTGCAGCAGATAATGGAACGCCATTTGCGTTGAGAGGAAGTGATTTTTGAATTGTCATCGTTCGTAGGAGGAGGAAAGGAGGAGGAAAAACAATTAAAATAAAAATAATAAAATTATCATTATTGATCTGATCTGATCTTATTTTTATTATTTATTTTATAATAAACTCAATCATTGTCAAGGCGAGGCGAAGTGTTACAAACTCGTGAATATAAAAAGTACCATCACTTAAAGTTTCTTCGCTGCAGCTACAGTTATCGCCTGACCGGCTGCCTTTGCCCGCTTGCGAAGCATGTCGGCTGATTTGTTGCCACGAATACCTCCGCCCCATACACGTCGCTGCTCTTCATACTTGTCAGAGCTAGAAAGACCAGGACTCAGTAAGCGGTGTACTAAAATATCCAGAGTAAATGTTTACAAGTTGGCCTTGGCGGCGGAAATCAGGGTGGCGAGCTCCCGGTCGTCCTCACTGCGAACCTCTTGAATAGCAAGTACCGCCGCAGTCTTCTTGTGGACGACAGTGCCAAGACGAGCCTTGCCCTTGACAACGACATACGGCACGCCCATCTTGCGACAGAGCGCAGGAAGGAAGATGACAAGTTCGATAGGATCAACATCATGTGCGATAACAACAAGAGCCGCCTTCTTGGCCTCAACGAGAGCAACGACGTGGTTTAAACCGTATTTTGCGTAAACTGGCTTCTTGGTTTCCTTCAAGAAATGTCAGTTTGAACTCAACCGAGTCATCACAGAACAAATAATCACTTTTTGTGTGTCTTTGCCCTCAGCAGCTGCCTTAGCAGTCGCAACAAGACGAGCCTTTTTCGCCTGCTTCGTCTCGGGGCGGTACTTGTCAAGCAGTTTGAATAGCTGGGTAGCCGTGTTCTTGTCCAGTGTGTGTGTGAACTGCGCAATCGCCGGTGGCACCTTCAAACGCTGGGAGAGTATGACCTTCTGGCGCTGAAGGCGAATATATTCTGGCCACTTCACGAAGCGCGTAAGGTCTCGTTTGGGTTGGATGTCCTGGCCTGGTTGCATGTTTCAACGATGCAAAGTACAACAATCAAGCAGGCGAAAAGTCAAGTACCGATGGAGAAATTTTTGGGACGAGCCTCAAATAGAGGGTTCTTAGTGACCTTGGCAGGCTTGCTGGCACCGAAGGGTGCAGCAGCGGGCTTCTTGCCAGTTCCTTTCTTTACGGGAGGCTGGTCATTGAGACGGGGGCATTAGTCACGGGTCACAGCGTAAGCCGATGACGGTGCGTAGCTCCCCGGAGCTCTAATGCTCGGCACACCAAGGTGCGTCCGAGCCCAGCGAGGGCATCATTGCCGTGAGGCTCCGCTGAGAAGACAGAAAGTCTTCCCATATTTGCGTGATGCAGTCTACAAGGAGCGAATGAGTATGTTGTTGTTTTCGAGTTACATCTGTTAGCAACACGTACCATCCAGCTCCAAAGAGCTCTTTTTTAGGGACAACTGCACACAGAGAGCTCCGGGTACGCCTTGCAAATGTCAAAAAATGATTTAAAACTTACCATTGAGGTCAGTCGATGTCTTGAGGATGTCTGACTGTTGGGTTGGTTTACAGAAACAGGCAAATACGGTTTATAAAATATTCGATCTCAGCTCGGCTCAGCCCGGCCATCGCATCACGCCCCGTGACCCCCTTTTACTTTACATTATTTACTTTTCTGTCTGTCTCGAACTCCTGGCAGAGAGATTGGACCTGCTTCTGCTTCTATACAAGCTCCTTGTTTGCTCAGTTACTTGGTCTTAATCCTGCTCATTCAAATATCTCTGATATGCACCATTTCTCCCTGTCTGGACAATTTCTGTCAAGACTAGCAGTCGTCACGGAGGTTCATAAAAGAGTGTCCTTGCAGACCCTGTTCATTCTATCACTCGAAACATCACACCTCGTTGACTTTAGGTCATGCCTTCACAAACAGACATCACACTAGCTGCATTGGTAGGCTCTTCTCTCATTTCAGAAACACAATTCTTTCAAAGTGTTGACACTCCGCAAGAGTACTTCCGATGTCATGATTGCTTTTCGTAGCGCACTCAGGCTACGCTTCGATGAAAGCCCTCACGAACACCGCGATGAAGCCCATGGGCTTCGTTCACCCTCTCCTGCACTCGATTCCACACAGCTTAATCAAAATACATGCACGCGAGGCAGCAATTCATTAAATTGCAATCACAAGGAAACAGTAGATTTGAGCACTGCCCAACAGAAGGAGAGCGATGGCGGGAAGCCTCCCCGATCTTAGGGGCTCTGTTTATTCACCATGTGCGGCGCGGGCAGACAGGATGGAAAGGTCTCTTTGCTCTCACATGAGGATTGTATAACTGTGCTTGTCAAGCCTCTTCTCAGGTTTGGATGTACCGAAATTCTCGAGATTCTTCAGCATCTGAGCTTGAAGGTGTTCCCGTTTCTGGAATTTGCGTTGTGTCGCGTTGCTGTGCTTGCTCCATAAGGCAGGAAGTCGCTGGTTGTTGCTGCAATTGCTCTTTTAAACTAATCTCACCAAGCACTTATTTTAGCAGCCATGCTAGCTCCTTGTCGGCTATTCATGGCGGCGTGTACATTTATTGCTTAAGAGGTAGTGATGATTCATTGATCAATACTTGGCCTTGGCATTGATACTGGTTTTTGTCTGCATTGCCTCGGGGGAATCGCCTGTGACCAATAGTCTAAACCGGAAACGACACCCATTCCTATGAAAGGCCTTGCACTTACCATAGAAACGTCAATCACCCCTTTCTTCCCCTCCATCCCCACCCTCTGTATAAATCATTAAGCACTTATACCATGCCCCACACAATTGATCTTGGCTTGCTGACACTGGTAAGAGTGTCGTCTGACGCCTGCCCCGCCGTAACAATGCAAGCTGATCGTTTGGATATATAGGCTACATCGGAAATCGCTTATGCAGAGTCGAGTTCGCCTGGTACCAGTGGACCTTCTACCACCCTACCTCATTTCGACTGGATTGTGATTCCCCATCCCTCGTCCCCTTCTCCAATCAACTCAGTGTTCCATCCCCTGCGTCTCTTATCAGGCCCGTTCTAGTGAGCGCTGGCGTTCACAACGAGACGACAGGTTGGAATTCCCCCCTTGGAGCCGATTTTTTCCTTCGCTCGACCTTCTTCGGTTCTCCCCTTCGCCGTGGCTCAAATTCAGGTCGCCTTCCCGCCGCAACACGTCAAGTTGGAACAATGCGAGGTGACATCCCCCAACTCACTGTCCGCTGTGCCTCTGTCCCAGATCCGAGATATAGCTTCAGTTCTCTGCGTGAAAGGCTCGTGGCTTTTGCATCTGAATCAGAGACGGAAATCGAGGTGGCAGCGGATAGAAGGCGTATGCGCACATCCGCGGAAGCGTTCGGACCACTGACGCTGATGCACAACATGGCGCGTGTGGGATGTGCTGGCATGCTTGTACGGTTAGGAACCCTGGGGAGGCATGGGGCGGCAGTGTAGCATTGATCGAAGATCAAATCAGGGATAATGTACTGTTACGTTTTTTTAGTTGGGCACCAGTACGCATATGAATTCTTTGGTAATGTCACCCTTCCATTGGTGACTGATCACTGGAATGCGACAACTATATGTATTACATGTGACAACCCGGTAGATCTCCGCATCGACTAGTCGTAAAAGACGAGCGCACGGAGTTCGATCGACTCGCGTAGCAATGCATCTGGTGGAGTACTGGAGTCCTCAAACCCTGTGTGCGGTGTAAAGACAGCGACGCTTCCATCCTCAATCGAGTCAAAACTGGGAAAAATCACAAGTTAACCGGGAGGCGAAACAAAATTTGAGCACCATCGTACCACTTGATCAACACGCCTTCCTCCGGCGTCATCCCGCGCACGTATTTCCACTGGTGGGCTTCGTTCCACTGCACCCCATACGTCTCTCCTTCCCGATCTGGGTATTTAAGCGTATTTGGAATGAGGTCGCGCTTACGATCGACGGTATTATAGTCGCAGAGCGTGAGCGGCCAGTCATAGGCTGGGTGGTGGATCGGCCGCCAGAGATTGATAATTTGGAAACGCTTCTCTAGCAAGCTTGGCGCATCCTCGGGAGGAAGGTGACGATGAACACGCGCAATGGCAGAGGCGGTCGTCTGGTCGACGTGCACGGCCGAGACAGGCTGTCGCTTCTCTGGGGTGTCGATGAGGTCTCCCGGGCGTCGGCGGCGGATGGCTGTGTAGTGAGGCGAGACAAGACGGATCGTGTCATCAACCTATGACCACTAAGTAGGGGAGGAATAAACTCACTATGGTCGAAGAGCACGACCCGGCTTGCACCTGTTAGCTGCTTGAGAAGCTCGATGCTTTCGGGGTAGTATTCACGTTCAATTTCCTCATCATTGGAGAAAGACGTGTGTTGAGAGGGATGGTGGAAGTATTGGAACCCATTCTTATCAAGGGAATATTCTGATTCTCGTCCGCGGACGTTTTCAACTTTAACTGGATGGGTCTGATATTCCCAATTGGAGGCGCGCTTGCCAGTAGTGGGGTCTGCATTTGTAGAAGTCCATGCCTTGGAGCCGTCTGCGGGAGGTGTGAAATAACGAAGAGTGGTGTCGACGAAGTGGGGGTCACTTAAGACTGGCATGTCTTTGTGTGGAGTGGATGTTAAACACCTAGAGCTTTGATGATTTATATGTACAACTCCGTGTGACCGAATTGCGTGATAGATACAGTGTTCTGTGGATGTATAAGCCAGAGTTTACAAAGCCTGTTCATCATCCTTGTTGTCGATGTGTAAGCGTAAGTGTGAGTGGGTTGTCGGTGAGTGAGGTGAGGAGGTTCGTTTACGTTCGCTCGTTTACGTTCGTTGGTGACATCACGTGTGTACATCACGTGTGTACGATTAAATGGGCCGGGCCGGTAAGCCGCTATATTGTGAGAAAGAAGAAGTGAGAACGAACGAACGAAACTTGTCTCCTCCCACAATGTTCTCAAAACCTCTTGCTGCTTTATTAGGGCTCTTGGGGGCGGCTTTAGCCGCTGTCCATTTGAACGTTCAAAACTCTGATCCTCTGGTGGGGGATTATGTGGAAACACTGGTTCCAATGGATTGCTCCCCCCAGAGTGCAGTACCCAACGCCCTGGTTGATGTTACCTTTGGCACTGATCCACTGCAACCAAAGTTCGAACCCCTTGGAGCGCTTAGTGCTATTAGACCTGATCAGTGGACGACCTTGCGTCACCCTGTCTTTCCAAGGCACAGCGTAAGGATCAAACAGTCAAACTTTTGTGACACTACAGTCAAGTGAGTATCACTGACCACTGAGCGCGTCTGACGCGTCCTTACTATCGAAATGTTGTTTAGAGTTTACACCGGATACATAGACATTGAGGCCAAGCATTTGTTCTTCTACTTTTTTGAGAGTAGAAACGATCCAGATAAGGACGACGTGGTCTTTTGGACGAATGGAGGTGAGTGTCCCGACTACACCATTCTTCCAGGAGAGAGCAAATACCCGCATTGTCGCATCCTTGATGAGACAGTGTCGTCGTATATACTACATTGATGTCTACGTATTGCGATCACACTAAGATCCCCGTTTCAGGTCCTGGTTGCTCCTCGTCCTTGGGGCTTTTAATGGAATTGGGTACGTGCATGCAATGGCACCCTCAAAACTAGCTATATCTAGCCTTAATTTAGGTCCCTGCCGTGTTACCAACGCGACCGGTGACCCAACTTTCTTCAAAGAGTCGTGGAACACCAATGCCAACGTCTTCTTTGTTGACCAGCCGGTTGGTGTTGGCTTTTCTTACGCCGAACATGGCCAATCAGTTGTATGTTTTTTCCACATCTAACTTCCTTCCCAACATTCCTCAACATGATTAACAGAGTACCTCCGAGGAAGCAGCTCAAGACATTGCTGCCTTTGTCGCGATTTTCTTCGAGCACTTCCCTTCGTTCAAAGGTCGTGCATTCCACATGGCAGGGGAGTCATACGGTGTGGGTAGCTACCCATTTTTCACGTTCTGAACCTGATTGAGATATCGCTTTGCAGGGACGATATATTCCACTCTTCGCTTCTGCGGTGTATGACCAGAATGCTCTACTCGTCGAACAGGGCCTGGCGCCTATCAACCTTACGTCGGCCATCATTGGTCTGTAACATGAAGCACAACCTTTGGATCTACTGACTCGTCTTAGGAAACGGAATGACGGACCCTTACACGATGATGGACTCATACTACCATATGACGTGTACCCCCGCTTCTGTGGCTCCTGTGCTGGACATCAGGTCGGTCGCCGTCATGTTTGGGTTGAGTTTTAAAGAAGGTTCTCACCTGTTCTCAGCTCTTGCGTGCGCATGAGGAAGGCTGTACGTTCCGTTTTCCGGTGGGAAGTTTTCCAAGTCTGACTCAGTTTGGCCCCCCTCCTTGTCTACCCAGCTTCCTCGGTGCAAGAAATGGTTCAAGGAATCGTGCATTGACCAATACGACGAGATGAACTGCAGGGCTGCCTCTGATTTTTGCTCCGCGGAGCTCGAAAGTCCCTATTTTGCCACTGGTTTGCCCACATCTGCCTCTTCGGCCTTACTACACTCCTACTGATATCTATCTGCATGTCCCTAGGTCTCAATTACTATGACATCAGTCGTCCTTGCTATGATCCCGAGAGCTTGTGTTACCCAGTGATCACGTATGTCTCCACAACTGATGCCATTGTTCAGCATCATGGATTTACTTTCACAGGACCATCTCGCGTTTCCTTGATCGCCCGGACGTCCGCACAGAGCTCGGCGTCGACCCACACGTTCCTAAAGAATTCTCATCCTGCTCACCCACCGTTGGCAGCGCGTTTGACGCCGCAGGCGACGGGCTGCACAGCTCGATGGACTACATTGGCGCGCTACTCGCGCGTAAAGTGCGCGTGCTCATCTACGTCGGCACGTACGATTGGATCTGCAATTGGGTCGGCAACGAGGCGTGGACGCTCGCGCTCGACTGGCACGGCCAGCAGGACTTTGTGGCGGTCCCATTGCGCAAATGGCACGTCGGGGGTCAAGTCGCAGGTAAGACACGCAGCGCGCACGGTCTCACGTTCGCCACCGTCGACGGGGCTGGTCATATGGTGCGTTCCCTCTTCTCTCCATGGTTTTTCTTTTCCTGGCTTTGGAGGAAACTTATTGAAACGCGTGCGGCGCGGGTTTTCAAGGTGCCCTATGATAAACCGACTGAGGCGCTTGCGCTGATCAATCGCTGGCTTGCCCAAGAGGTACTCTGATGTGGATTCCCACCCAATGGATGCGTGTGTGCTGTGTGTATAGAACGTTAGCGGGTGGGACCAAGAAGTCATGTGTTTATGCGGGGCAGCTTTTAGGTTCAGAAAAGAACTTCCCAGGTTTTCGGAGGTCATACCGGCAGTCGCGTGAACTCATCTTGTCCGAGTCCGAGTGTTTCGCAAGGCGACCCACGTGTCATTTGCTATTGTCGTCTAAGTTGTGCCTTTCAGGAGTGTCTTGGTTAGAGATTACCTTTCATACGATTTTGTGTCGCCGAGTGATGCTCACTTCTTCACAGCCACCCCGGCATATTGCACGCAACCTGACATCCTATGCAGCGTAATTTTTTAAGAAAGGGACAATCAACGCTAATATCAGGTGATGTCCCTCGTCGCCTGTTAGAGGCACAGCACTAGGGTGTAGGTGTCACCACGAATCGGATCGTTCTATATGGCGTGAAACCTGGCTCGGCTTTCTTCCCGTTTCTAAGGGCTAAGTCCTTTATTCTGCAGGTGCCCGGTTGGGAAGGGACAGAGTAACTGAGTAACTGATGCTGGTACATGAGCCATGAGATTACTGCTCCCAGTACTTTTCTTGACGAATGTGTTACACCGTTTTCTCACCCACTGCAAGAAACTTCTTCTGTTTAGAGGTTCTCAGGAAGGAACGGGTTATTGAATCACGACGTTTCAGCGAGCTCTTTCAAGCCTGCAACCGAACTTTGAACCTTAACGGCCTTGGTGGTGTGTCATGCATAATAACGGGTTCTGTTGTACAGTGACCACAACCTCGATGAAAAAAAAACCCCCCGAAAGGGTGCCTCAATGTTTACGTGAATTCAAGAATAGCTACGACGATCAAACACCTTTGACCAGGACCCAACGCAAGTTCGGCCTTTACAGGACAACTCAGTTGAATCGCGTCGTCGTAAATAGATTTGATAGTGTGGTCACAGTGTCAACACCAATTTTCTGCCGGGACTGAAATGCTCTGGGAAAAAAATAGTTGAGAGCATTCCACGCCGAGCCTACCAATAAAGCATGAATACACCCCAAACCAGTGTCCACAACATGGTCCACAACGAACCGATAAATCGTTGCACGCGTAACTCTGTCACCTTTTTGAATGCGCCTTCCATGATAATGCCAAGACCCATAAGGAGGAAAAAACCTCCTGTGGTGGTGAACTCAGTCCTATAACTTGAGTCCCCATATGCCAACATGATGCATAATGGCAGATACGGTGAATGCGCCAATTAAGGTCAGGGAACCAGGTTGTCCTAAGAGTGCCCCGCCTGGACGCGCCCCGAAAGCGACGATATAACTGGTGCCAGCGGAAGCTCCAGAATTCATGAATCAAGGTGGAGAACCACGGTCGGCGGGAGTTGGGAGGCGATTTCAAGGCAGCCTGGCGGAGAAGTATTCTTCCTATTAATGCCCCAACGCGATATTGCGAATCGACGATCGCATACACCCACATACCCCCGCAAATACCTACCAACATGGCTACAGCAGCGCGGCGCCAAAAGGTGAGGCTTGGGTCAAAGAGAGAGCCACCTCCAGGATGTTTAACAGACAGTGTATGAGATATTGTGACGTGTCTAGCACCGTGAACTTGAGCATTGAAAGTGGCAGGGTGTCTCTTCCGGGAACGCTTTGGATGACCACAACCATGCAATTCCACGAAGAGATCACAGCCATCGAGGAGGACGTTTGATATGGTTAAAGGACGCTCAACGGGGTATCCTGCTCCTTCAGAACTTCGTACTTTCTTAACGGTTTCTTGATGAACGCCCATTCGAACGATCTCACTGCCATGAAAAACACTAACCAGGTATCCAGAGCGTTGCGTTTAATAGCGACCGCACCATAAACGAGAAACGGAGCCTTTCAGGGCTTTCAAGTTTGAGAATGAGTGTGCTGGGAAGGATGGCGAGAACTCCAAGTGCATAATAGCTCAGAAGCAGGGGGCAGATGGCAGCAATGATAAAAGGCTGGCGAAGGGCGGGATCGGGAAGATCGGGAAGTAAGGCAAACATTAGGCGACAGCTGTGTGAGTGATTGGCTGAGGAGAGTAAGCTTTGTCTGAATCGTTGAGCCAAGCTAAATACTATCAGTACTGGTCGTGCATGCGGGAGGCGACCAGTGAAGTTGTCAAGATCCAGGTTTTCTGCAGCCTTTTTCATACTTTCCATGTTCTCAACTAAGGCGAGGCGAAAATCAGAAAACTGGCCATTGGGATTATGCTATCGCCGCCGTGCATTCGGGGGTGCACTTGGTCAGTTGCGTCGCGGTAAAAAAAAAGATATACTACTTGTCCAACTCTTTCTCGGGCACAAGTGCATTACGAAAGTGAAAAATTGCGCACCAAGTAAACATTCACTAGCAAGTACATCATCATCACTGAGAACACCTGCATGTCATAAACGTCAGGGTCCCAACCTGGATATCAGCCTGTACCCACCCCCTCCACCCTAGGGTCGTAACAGTCTCCCACATGTGTGGTGGCTCAACTGTTAACCTTTCCACCTCTTTCCTTTCCCCTTATCTGTTCCCTGTTCCCCTTTCTTTGTACCAGTGTCGCGTGATGCATCACGTGTACATTCCCGTAACTGAGGGCTCGCAGCCACATACCCACTCCCTCGTTCAACAACGTCTATAACCACTATTTTTTACAGAACTAAAGTATGCAATCTGAATATTTCTCGTTCAGGAAAACATTCCGTGAGATATTTCATACTTCATCTAGTGGCGACCGACCAGACTGTGAGTATCCGTCTCACCACTCGCGTGATAGTTTATCAATCTACCTTCTACAGCTGCTACTCTCAACCCCTCCTTATCGGAGCCGATCGGCGAAGGCGGTGGGGTTGTGATGAGCACTATAGAGACTTCTCTCGCAGCTTTGAAGGAAGCTAGCTCTTTGGCGGCAAACATTCACTACATCGCCCCGATCGCAGGTCTCCTGCTTCAAGTTCTTACCATGCGAGATGTGAGCGTGCACCTACTTTCCCGGCCATCTTCTACATCAACTTTTTTTTTTGAACAGGAAGTAAAGCAGCACAAAGAAGAGTGGGATATCGTAATGCGCAAACTTGCCAGAGTTGCCGGTCTCGTCGTAAATGTCGGAGAGTCCTGCCAGAAATATGACCTGAAGGAAAGCGATCTCCCTCCTGGTTTGCGCACAATCCTTCAGTCCCTTCAGTCGTACGTTTTTATTCGTGATATAATATTATATTACTAGCTGATCAAACATAAGTGAACTGCGTGGGATTGAGAGCGCGCTTAAGCGAAACGCGGAACTGGGGCGTATTGAAAAGGTTCTTTTACGCAAGGATCTGCTACGGAAAGTGAAGCAATATGACGGAGAGCTGTTATATGTACTTCAAACTTTCCAGGTCAGTCCTAGGATTATCATTTCTATCACTAACCTACCTTATCAATACCAGGCCGAGTTGGTTTTGGATGTCCGTTTTGCACAACTCGTTGAAGGTCGCAAGGCATGTGTATTACTGATGAAAAGTTGTAATAATTCTCACGAAGTTGACAGGTCATCCAAGCTGGCCCACCTGGCCGGTCTGATTTCATCACGTAGGCATTTCTTGTTGATACTCGTGTTCTTGGGCCTGACAGCCACCAAGGTCCATACCCCAGGAGCCAACTGCTCCTCAAACGTTCTTTGGTCGCGATGCGGAGCTTGCTGAGATCATTCACATGATTTTCACCTCCATCGGGTCTCGTCCTGCTCGAATTGCAATTCTTGGTCCCGGTGGTTATGGCAAGACCACCCTTGGAAATGCAGTCCTCACTCATCCCCAAGTTCAAAAGCACTTCGGGGATGCTCGATACTTTGTTGCCTGTGAATCGGTCTTCTCTTCCGGTGCTCTCCTAGTTGAACTTGCAAAGACACTTGGTGTCTTAGGTGGTGCATCAGATGCGTCCTGGTCTCATATTCATGCAACATTAAATTCAAAAGATAGTATTATCTGTCTTGACAACTTTGAATCACCTTGGGACCAGACCAGTGATACAAGATATTCTGTGGAGAAGCTACTGTCCAGGATTACAGGACTCCATCATGTCACTCTGCTTGTCACTATGCGAGGCACAATGCGGCCAGCCCAGACACATTGGACACAGCCTCCTCTAGCTCCATTGAAGACTCTTAGCCGTGATGCTGCCAAGGGTGTTTGGGAACAAATTGTGGATAACTATGATGAATCTGCAGAGGATCTTATCAAAGCTGTGGATTATGTTCCCCTTGCTGTTAGCCTGTTGGCCCATCTTGCCCAGGCAACATTACCTGCACTATTATTGAAAGAGTGGAATAAAAAGCAGACCAAGCTTATTCAAATGGGTCAAAGCCATAAGCTATCAAATCTTGAATATTCCATTCAACTATCTATTGATAGTGGCAGTATGAAAGCCAATCCATCTGCCAAGGACCTACTTGGGATCCTTAGCATGTTACCAGATGGGATACATACAAAACAGCTGGAAAAATTCCAAGAGATTTTTGTTGATATGGATATTCTATACAGCCTGCGTGTTTTGCAACAGTGCAGCCTTCTAAATGTGATTGGAGAGAGATACCAAACACATCCCATCATTCGTCATTTCTGTAATCATCAGAACTTCGTATCATCAAACTATATAAATTTACTCCAGGAGTTCTACATCAAACTGGCATCATGTGACCCATTTAAAGCAAAGGCAAGGGAACATGCTGAGATGGTACTTGAAGTGAATAACACAAAAGCCATGCTATTTCATCTTTTAAAGTCAAACTATGGGGATCATTCAAAGCTGGTCAATTCCATCATCACATTTACATTGTTCCATGCCAATATTGGAGACCTTTCAGACAAATTGATAAGCCAAACTGTTAAATTTTTACAAGAGAGGCAGGCTGCCACATCATTGTTGATAAGGTGTCTTCAGAGATGGGGAGACCTGCACTATTATGCAAGTGACTATGAACAAGCAAAATATAAAGTAGAAGAAGCAGAAAGGTTGTGCTTGTCAAGTTCAGAAAAGAATGGTCCCCTGCATGCAGGAGTGTTGACAGACCTTAGTGACCTTTATCAAAGACAAGGAGCACTTGATGAGGCAGAAGCATCATATCAAAAGGCCTTGGAACTTCACAAGATTGCCAATAATGCATGGGGTCAAGGAAATGATCACAAAGGACTTGGGGACATATATTTAAAACAGAGGAAGCCAGCTGAGGCTGAAGCATCCTATAAGAAGGCCTTGGAATTTCACAAAACTGCCAATAATCCCCTGAGGCAAGGGAATGATCACAAAGGACTTGGAGATACATACCTGCAACTGAAGAAACCAGATGAGGCTGAAACCTCATTTAAAATGGCATTGGAATTTCACAAGATTGCCAATGATGTTCTGGGTCAAGGAAATGATAATGATGGACTTGGAGACACATATTTACAGTTGAAAAAATTTGATGAGGCTGAAGTCTCATACAAAAGGGCCTTGGAACATTACAAGGTTGCTAATAATGTCCTAGGTCAAGGAAATGCTTTACATGGTCTGGGTAAAGTATATATGAACAGGTCACAACTTGAAGAAGCAAAACTCATGTTTGAGAATGCACTTACCATGCATAAGCAAGGACAAGCCCCAATAAGGCAAAGGATGGATAAGGAGTGCTTGGATGAAGTCCTGTTAAAGATGGGCCACATTTCCAAAAATTGACAAATTAGTACAATGTTTCTATAATCATGCCCTTGTATAACTTGAGCTTTTGTTTTTGGAATGTCATCTGATGTAACTACAATGTATACATGTTGGTGTTTAGACAGTTGATTCTATTAATTTTATAAGCTTATGAGCTGAAGGCAACATTGCCACTGATTTGTGCATGAAATTTCACTTGAAACCATCATATTTATTGTAAGTCCCCTCTATCAGAGGTACTCAACCCTGATCACAAAGGATGGTGTTGAGCCAAAATTCCAGAATAGGCTAAGCAGAGATGCTGGGATAGCAGCTCATGGGAATTGTGATCATGAATAGATAATATCATGATGAGATCAGATAGTGACTACAATTACCAAGATACTTATGATCTCAAAATTGGAGACAATACAGTATGTTTAGATGTACTGCTACAGATAACAAGTTGCCATTGCTCTATCTAAAGCACCAAATGCCTCATCTAACAAGGTGGGATACATAGTGGTATTACAGTATCTAGTATAGAGTTGTGCAATGCCTGTTTAACACTAGGCACACTAGCATCTAGCAGATCTAGCCAATCGATCACTTTGTAACCTTTGATGATGCAACTGCAACAAGAATACCTGCCAAAGCGTTGTGCTGATTTGCACGCGTGGAAACCAAAACGAAACTTAGACAAATGCGAGACATGCACAAAGAGGTCATGGCGAAAACAATATTAAATTATAAACAAATTATCGTACCCTGAGGCAATATGAGGCGCGTACACGCTCGCGTCAGTATCCGAAATCAGACAACCCATCAGGATGACTGTACAAGCATCACTGCAGTGTTTGACATACCATAACACCCTTAACCACTAGTCTCCAACGCGAGTTCTGCCTCCAAGAGACCAGTTTAGTTAGATGGGCCTGTCAACATACTCGATAGAGTGATTACAGTGTCCACAAGCAATTTTCCAAGACGAAGATACTCTGGGAAAAAGTCATTTGAGAACATCCCACGTCGGGCCCACTCATCAATCATGAACGTTCCCCAAAACAGTGTCCACAGCATGGTCCACAACCAACCGAACAACCCTTGCACGCGTAACCCTGTCACCCTTGTGAACTCAACCTCCATAATTGTGCCAAGACCCATGAGAAGGAAGAAACCCCCTGCAGTGCTGAACTCGGTCCCGTAATCGAGCCCCCATAAAGCGATATGATGGAAGATAGCAGATACGGCAAATGAGCCCATGATTGCACCCGGGCGCCATAATAATTTCCCACAGGGACGTGCCCCGAAACTGATGAAGAAGTGCCGAAGAGCCTGGTGCCAGCGGAAGCTCCAAAATTCACGAACCGAAGTGGATAACCACGGTTGGCGGGAGTTAGGAGGCCATTGGGAGGCTGGCTGGCAGAGGAGTATTCTCCCAATTAATGTCCCAGCGTGATACGACGAGTCAGCAATCGCCCACACCCACAAACCCCCACATACGCCGCAAAAGGCAGCGGCAGCAACGCGACGCCAAAGACTAAGGCTTGCGTTGAAGAGAGATCCACTTCCAGGATTGTTAATGGAGGGGCAGACGCATAGTATGAGATATTGCGAGGCATCAAGCACCGTGAACTTGAGGAGCATTTTTGCCAGAACTGAACCGATCGAGAGTGGTGGAGTATCCCTACCTGGGAAAGGTTTGGATGACCATGACCACCCGATTCCACGTTGGTTCCAGAAGAGATCGAAGCCGTCGGTCAAGACGTTTGAGATGGTTAAAGGACGTTCAACGGGTGTATCCTGGTCCTTCAAAATTTCATACTTCCTTAACGGTTTCTTGATGAACGTCCATTCGAATGACCTCATCGTCATAAAAAACATTGACGCCTGTGTAAAAGTTTCAGCAAATTGGCACACAGAGCTGAGTATTTAATAGCGATCACACCACAAACGAAAGGTTACAGAAATTGAGCCGTTCAGCGTTTCCAAGTCCGAGCTGTTGTGCCAGCCAAATGGAATCATTGTGTTGCAAAAACCCTCCAGGCTTGCCACAGGATAAAAGGGTAGTAGGGAAGATCTAAGAATAAAAGTGCGGGGAAGGATGGTGAGCACTCCAAGTGCATAATAGCTCAGAAACAGAGGCCAGACAGCAGAAACCGTGAAAGGCTGACGATGAGCGGGATTTAGAAGGTCTGGGAGTATGACGAACATTGAGCGACAGCGGACTCGGTCGACGACTGAGAGGGCCAGCTTTGCCTGAATCGTTTGCGCCGAACTAAATACTTCCGCCAATAGTGACCAGAGCAACCTCCTTGGTTTTGCATCGAGTCCGGACCGCAATGAAGAAAAAATAAACCCTGTTGTGCACGCGGCACGGAATGCTTTAGTATTTTTTAGATTTAAGAATTTTAGAATGAGGCCATTCAACGCAATAGAGTCAAAATCACCTGTCCATACGCATACAAGAAAAATACAGAAGCGATATTAATCATGTTCCAGGTTGCTTGCAGCCGTTTCTATAAGACGATTTCCAGACTCTTGAGGGAGGCAAAGTTGGAGTTCTGAAAACTGACCGTGGGGAGACTGTAATCCATGAGATGATAAAACCAATGAGGGTCATCTTTCATTACGATTGAATCCCTGCCATTATGCGACTAATGATATTAAGCGGGCAAAGAAACAAGTCACAACTACCAAAACCCTCACACATCAGCCCTCATTCTATTACTAAAAAATTGAGTACACAGAAAAACGTACCATAGATCCTGGCCTTAGATTTTATCCACAGAGAAGATGTCGGCTGGTGTTTGACGCACTCAGTAGCATTTGAAAACCCCCCCAAAAAAATTCGGATACGGGGAATCGAACCCCGAGCTACCGCGTCCAAGGTTTAAAACCCATGAGAGGCGGTAATGTTAGCCGTTACACCATATCCGACTTCTCCGATAAGTCATGTTAAAAATATATAAATCGATATAATGCGATGCAGGCGTTGAAAAAGGAGACTTTTACGATAGTTCTTCTCTAATCTCTAAGAAGATACCAGCCTTAAGACAGCGACAGATTCTACATGTGCAGTCTGTGGAAAGAGGTCAAAACCTCTCAAGCTTTCCAACCGGTATTTTCCCCTGCCCTTTCTCTCTGCGTCTTCTTCCGCGGACCAGGTTATAATCTGGCCGACGTCCCTGGCTTGCGTGTGTACGTTACAACTCACATACACAACAGTTTGGGCGCCAAAGGCAAGAAGTTGTCGTATGAACTTTTCATCACACCCCTTGCGTGGAGGATCGATCACAAGCGCAGTGAGCGCAGAAGGAAAATCTCCGACGACGTCAAAGATCTGCGCCGCATCACCCGCGCGGAAGGTGACCTTATCAGAAATGTGGTTGAGCGCAGCATTGTGCGTCGCGAAGCGGATCGAATCCGCGGAGAGCTCGATGCCGGCAACTTTTGTGAAATGAGGTGCGAGGGTGAGCGCAAAAAGGCCAGCTCCACAGTAGGCGTCCACGAGGTGGGTCGGGGATGGGGCGTTCGGTGTGGCTGGGAAGATGGCATCACGGACGTATGAGGTGAGAGGGACGAGAACAGAGTTATTGTTTTGGAAGAAAGAGCCAGCTTGGTAATCGAAGAGTAGGTCCCTGACCCGTTCACGGACGGTCGCCTTGTGGTCCGTGATACATACGTGATTGTCTTCTACGGCAAGTTCGGTGGTGGCCGTCGGGGAGTTGCCGCCCGGGATTTCAAGAGAATCGCGTAGTAAGAGGGATACACCTTTCTTATACGTGTATATATTTCTGCGTGTTTCCCAGTCAGCATTAAAAAAAAACATTCAAGTCAGATCTACACGGGACGCTTACTTTGCGATGTTCTCACGCATTGGAGCGTAAGCCTGGTTCAGAACTGGAGTTGCAATGGGACATTCCTGTAACATTAGGGAAATCTATAATCCGAGCGAACTTGCACGGCGGATATGTCATACCTCAATGTCCATCACAACCCGTTTGCCGATTTGATTGAAACCAATCTTCAGCCAAGGCGGCTTTTCCTCCTCACTCGTAGGCGGGCCTTGTTTCTGTAACTTTTTCGGAGGCGGGTCAAAGTGTGGTGTGATTTTGGTGCGATATCCATACTGTAGAGGGGAGGGAATCGTTGATTGTATGGTTGGTATTGATGTCTCTGGGAGATCTAGGGCCACGATCATTAGCCGAACAGTGGAGGAAAATGGAAAATGGAAGGAGACTAACTGGAGTAGGTCCCGTAAGCTTTTACAACAATGGTGCGCTTGAGATCGAGCTGTGTCTCGTAGGAGAGCATCTGAGGCAAAGCGATAAGGCATCATCATCGAAAAGCATATCCAACTGCTTAAAAAAGAGGACCTCACCTGATATTGGCACCCGGCACATGTCCCAAAGTACTTGCACTTGACCCGGCTCATGTCTCGCAACTCAGAATTGGGAACCTCAACACTAATTAGGTCGGCAAAGGAGTGCATCTTTGCATGCCTGTAAACACGAGCGCGAATAACCTCCCCAGGTAAAACGAATGGTACGACAACGACCCAGGGACGCTTCGGGAGAGGGGCAATGGCAAGTCCATCACCTACTCGAGTGAGTTACGTCAAGATACACGCGAATTATGCAGGGGGAGAAAACATAGATCGAAGATGTGACGCGACGTGCTCGAACTCGAACAGTAGAGAGTTAAAGTTCTGCACAAACCTTGGGATAGGACATACCGCTAGATGAAATGCTCGAGACCGTGAGCTGGACTTCTTCCCTGAAGTCGAACGGTGATTCCCATGCCGTGCCATCCGTCTCTAATTGATCCACAAGTTCTTTTCCTAAAAGTGTAATAACTTCACGAGAAATGACGTCTTGGGAAGAACCGGGTTCTGGCGGGGTCTGTTTCCTTTTCTTATTTCGCTTGAGTGCGGCATTCAGGCTTGTCCCGCCTTGAGAGATAGAGGAACTCAAGCGAGGTTTTTTATCGGCGGGCTGAAGAGAGGGCTGAGGTGGTGATCCCGGCCTAATTTTTGAGAATGAATTTTCCATGAGAAGCCGAGCGATCCTTCTACTAGTACTGGTACGAGTACGAGAAAAGAGCATCTCTTGAGGACGGTCGGTCGAGGTCATGCTCCTCCTCCCAATTCGTTTGGTTTAACCACGTGATGACCTCCTACCTACTCGCAGTCGCGCGTCGCGCATTTTGGGCTCCCCACAGCCTCGGAGAGTTTCATTCCTTGTCTTTTACTCTAAGGCGCTTAACCCTTACAATTGGTTCACCCTTACCCTCAGGGCTAGGCTCAGCCCATAAGCCGTAATTTATAAAGCCCCGATTGTTCCTTTTTCTTTCTTTTCGTTTTTCCCCATCAACATGGTTTTCTTGGTCACTTTACCCGAAACTCGCGTGTTTCCATTTCCGAATGACGAGGTGGCCACCCCGAACACGAACATGATCATGCACGGGGCAGGGGAAGAGCTCGGCTCACCAGAATTTTGGTGGAAGATGTTTATTTGTACCTTCTTGGTGCTGCTAGGAGGTGTCCTCGCTGGGTGCGCGTCCTTCCCCTCCCCTGCCCCCTGCCCTTTTTACATGCCCGGGCTTAAAACAATGCACGCCATTAACGCCTGTTTGCTTTCCGCGGTGACATCAGGTTAACCCTCGGACTCATGGGTCTCGATGAGCTACACCTTCGTGTGCTTTCCACATCATCCGAGGATGAGAAAGAGAGGAAAAACGCCGCAGCAGGTCAGTCTCAGTCTCGTTCTGACCGGCCTGGGTTATGGGCAAAAATTCTGATAAGCCGGCCAAAAAAGTTTTGAGGCTGCTTAACAAGGGTCGTCATTGGGTACTCGTGGTAAGCGACTTGGGCCTACAACTTTTGCGCTCTTTTTGCCAATTGATTATCGCAGGTCTTACTGCTAGGCAATGTCGTGAGTATCGTGCAAATGACGTCCATGAATTCACCTCGGGCCTCACACGGAATGGTAGATTGTAAACGAGAGTTTACCCATCTTCTTGGACAGTGCGGTGAGAATCGGTGGACGTTTTTCCCGGTAATACTCTCTAAACGGTGTAGATTGGGGGAGGGATTGCCGCCATTGTTATCTCAACGACTACGATCGGTATTTTGTCTATGCATGTCATCGATTTCACGTGCGAAAAACTTATCATCATTTCATCTAGTCATATTTGGGTATGATGTTCCTTTCTTATTTCTTGATCAAGTCCTTTTTACGAATCACTTTTGTATAGAGAGTACGTATACGTTTACCCTTTACCATTTCTTAATCCCGTGCAAGAACTAATAATCACCATATCAGAATCATCCCCCAAGCTGTCAGCGTACGCTATGGCCTATCTATCGGCGCTCGTTGCGTGCCAGTCGTCCTTACACTCATGTACCTTTTTGGTTCGCAATGCCATTATTCCTTTTCTTCCATGCCCAACTCATCGCGCACTCCACTACCTTTAAGCCCCAATCGCATGGCCAATAGCCAAGCTCCTCGACCTCGTCCTCGGCAAGGGCGATGTACACACATATAAAAAAGCAGAACTCAAGTCCTTCTTGCAATTCCATCGCACGGGCGAAGAGCCATTACGCGACGATGAGATCAGCATTTTGAATGGTGTCTTGGAACTCAACACGAAGAGAGTTGAAGCTATCATGACCCCAATGAAGGTTCGGGTGCTCATTTAGTGGATACGTGGCAGCGTAAGCGATCACTACTGACCCCCTGCTGGTATACGCAGGACGTCGTCACCCTCAGTTCGGACGCTATCTTGGACGCAAAGGCGATCGAATTCTTGTGCGTATTGGTGTCGCAAGTTTGATGTCGAGTGGATATATACTGATAGTGGCGAGATAAGGCTATTGAGTGGATATTCTCGCTTCCCAGTTCATGAACCTGGGAACCCGCTGGCTTTTTCGGGTTTGTTGCTAGTAAAGAAGGTTAATCCCCGACAATCCCCACCTACGCCAAATATTAGCCGCAGTATTAATAACTTTTTCTTTTTTCTTTTTTTTTTTTTTTTTGACAGCTACTCAGCTATGATCCATCACAATGCTGGCCTGTGTCAAAATTACATATCTCAATCTTACCCGAGGCAAAACCATCGATCAACTGCTTCCAGGCGCTAGACTACTTGTACGTACCGCTCTCCGCTCTCCGCCCCCGCTCCCGCGGTTCTTTTTGAGGAAACGTTTGGCAACGTGTTACCATTTTCTCATCCTAAACACGCAGCCAGACCGGTCGTGCGCACCTTTTGCTTATCAGCAACACACCTGGTATCGCTGGCGGTGCGATAGGTGTGATCACCCTCGAAGGTACGTCGCAATTACGAATGGACTTTTTTTAACAGCTGACGGACGGGAGGGCACGCGCGCAGATATCATCGAGGAGATCATATCGGAAGAAATCGTCGATGAGACGGATCAGTATGAGGACAATCAATCCAAGAGACGGGCCAAGCGGATGACTACGGCCGCCGTCATGCGGGGGTACGTTTTTTTTCCATCTTCTCTACCTTTATGATAGTCTCGCTCAGGACTGACTGATGGCTATGATTTGTGATCTTGGTGATACAGGATTGTCGAGCGGGAGCGCAGGTTAGACGTGACAAGTCCAAACACCAACGATCGCACGCCGTTGTTGGGGATCTCTCCCGGGACTCTCGGGCTTGGGGTAGGTGATCATACTGCGAACGGAGTTGCATATGGGAGCGTGCGGTGAGTCCTCCGCCCTCGTGACATACTCAGCGGCACTATCGTGGGACCTCCTTGGTATCATCATCGCGGTTTTCATGTCATCCACCATACAGTAACGATTTATACGTAAATGCGTGCAAAGACTCCACTTCTGTAGACTTTTTTTCTTTTTTCTGTTTGTTGTGTACCTCTCTAGTTCATGGTAATCAGTTGTCGTTCTTAAGACTCAGCAAGACCCGTCGATGCACAATCTAGCTCGCGCAACCGCACCTGTAACGACGGGGGTGAACGGATTCAGTGAGCACTAAGTCACCCTATTCACAGCCCACCGGAGCGAACCTCATTCGAAGAGAGCCACGAAGATGCAGTGAAGGAGGGGAAGGGGTGGAATGATCCGCGTGTGTGAATACGCACCTCAAGAGCAAATAAATGTGAATCATAGGCTTCGGGCGCAAGCGCGCGTACGGCAGCCGCGAGGTTATAAACGTAGTCCTGTCTCCGTCTTCGTCAAAAAAAAACTGGGCCATAACGGAGCGTAACGGAATAGGGAGAAGAAAAGTAACCACATAATATGAGTGGGTTGCTAATGTTACCTTGTTACGCCCCGATGGACCTGCGGCATGCCAGATAGTATCTGCAAGTGCCTCAAGCGGTTCCGAGCCAACTGTACAAAATGAGAAAGGGAAAAATTCGTCGTTAGTTAATCTAGAGTTACTTTCCCTTGGTTTGCTTATTTTTTTCCTGTGTGAGTGGAAGAGGGGGGGGGGGGAGGGGGGTAGGTAGAGGACAGGGGAAACGCACTGAAAGAGGGATTATCGTTCCGCCCGACGTAACATTCTGCACCAGGCATCACGATCGTCTCCTGCCCGTCTACGAGCCCATAAACGTCCACTCTCTCGAGGGTATAACCATCCTGTCAGGTATAGGCCAAAAATGGACGCCCCGTGTGATGAGATGAGCCCTTATGAAACTACGTGGGGGGAAAAGAGGGGATTTGTCACCTTTTCTCGATAATCTGAACGGTTGGGGATATATCACGTCAGAGATGAGAAGAAGAGGGACGGTGGCCAGTGGCAGCAACTTGAGCGCGCGTGCGAGATGGGGCCCGCACCTAGGTATGCACGAACCTCTGCAGCGTGCGCTGGATCAATTGTGAATGCGACGCCTATTTATAACACCACACGGCATGATCAATGACCCTTTTATATATTTAGAGATCTCGAAGACGGGAAAAACCCTGCTTGCACTCGTATGTTGTGTGCACAGAGAGGGAGCGAGGGGAGGAGGGGTACACTGACACGTACCCCATACGACGTCTTCATGAGGGAATAGGTCCTGTGGGGAGAGGAGGAGGGGAGGACAACAAGTTCGCCATGCGATTGATATCGATCAACTCTCAGCTCAAAGAACAATGTTATGACTTGGTGCACGCACGCGTGCATGGAGGGTAACGAAAAGAAACCTACCGCTCCAGAAAACTCAGCCCAGTCTTCTTGATGTACAAGCGTGACGACGCGTCCTGGGCTCTGAGATAGCACACAAGTAGGTTGTGAGAGCTTGGGAGTGAGGGGTGAAGGTAATGTAATACTTTAGGTGTACCGCGATGATCATGGGATTTTTGTGCAAAGCGACGAACATAGCCTCTGAGGAATCCAGGGACTAGTAGCATTATGACGTCGAGGTGTGTAAATAGGAAGAGGCGCCGTACTTTCCTTAACGACATGGGGGGGAGGCTACAGGGAAAGAGAACTTAGAGTAGATATGTTGAGGGAGAGAGTATTACTCACACGGAATATGAGGGAACCATAACCAAAGACGATGTAAGGATCATTGACGAGGACGGTGACGGTCATGATTATAGTCAACAACAACAACACAACAACAACACGAGTTGAATCGTGGACGAGTGTTGCATATGGTTATAGATTAGTAGCATATCGTCGTTTACTTACATAAGCAAAGCTAGCTCTGCCACATCCCTCATCCCTCCCTCATCCTCATCCTCACTAGCCATTAGTCATTAGTCATTAAACCGTCATAAAAAAAAAACGAGGGGCCAACGACTGACTATCTACGCCTCTTTCTCCTTTGGTACATCTCCCAACATCTGCCCTACACGCACCTTCTGCCCACCGTGCACCGCAAATTCGAACGTCGGTGGCGCTTCAAAGACGAGCACAATCGTACTACCGAGACAAAAACCACCCATTTCCTGCCCCGGCCTTAGAGGTTGACCATTCAGGATCGGCGACGCAGCAGAGTACACAGCCTCAGTGTAAGTACCCGGTGGTGGCGGGCGTCCGCGCACGTTTGTACGCAGGGCCTGTCACATTTACCTCATAAACGAGATCGATCGTGAATAGAAATCCCGTCCGTACCTGGTCAAAATTGATCTTTATGCTGCCCACGTTCGTCGCGCCGACAGGGACCATGCCGAAAAAGCCGTGCCGCCAGCGCCCGAGCATTGCAACCCGCTCGTTTAGAACGAACAGATTCTCGACCCGCTTCGCAACCCATGGTGACACCGAAAACAGTTCACCTGTTCAGCGAAGCAATTTTGTGTCAGCTATCACTTACCCAACCAAAATAAAGAAAAGAAAAGAAAGAAAAAGTCTCCACGCCGCTCTTGGCAATAATAAATGAGAATAAGGGAAAGTGCGACGTACCCTGGAAATGCCGTCGCTTCTCGACGACCCACGCTGTCGGACTGTGAAACCGATGATAATCCCCCGGTGCAAGGTAAATTACGGCAAAAAAGAGAGCGTTGCCGGGTTTGACTCGCGCTGCACCACGCCTGGACATGTCTGCGAAGTTAGCGAGGGCGCTGCGTGGGCCTAACTCTCTCGCGACTGAAGCGTGATCGGCGGCTGTCTCCTGAACAGACTTGTCCGGCTCGACGACTGATGCATCGATCCGCGCGCCATGCTTGTGCGGTGCGGGTGGTGGCGACGGACGCCCGTACGCTTGTGGGTCCGTAGGAAACTTCAGTGCCTCCTCTTCTGTCCCTGAAGGTGGAGAAACAGGTGTTGTAGGAGCGGACGTGCCAATAAGCTGGGAAAGGCTGTACTCTATCCCATTCACGTTCGCAAACTCCCGGTCGTCGACAATCGCCATCTCCCGTGCGGGGAACGGCACCGTCGTCGTTGTGGCTGTCGGTTTTCCCGCTCCAGATTTGGGCCGCTCGACACCGAGGAGGGCGTCGAGAGAGTAGGTGAGCCCTTTAACCTGTTCAACACGTGCGCCCTGTACGGCGCCAAAGTGAAGCACGGTGCCGTCAGCGGGAGAGACGAGGGAGGCGTCGGCAATGGGACGTGATCCGGGAGTGAGAGAGCGGTAAAAGAAGGCACCAAGAGAAGGATATTCACGCAGGTCAGCGGGTTCGATCTCTGTAAGGTCACAACCAAATATGAAGGCGTAGAGCTTGAAGCTGATCGGTCGGAGCCAAACAGGAAGTTCGAATGAATTGAGCCAGCCCCAGAGACGAGAGAGGTTGCGCAAGGGGAGTGCGCCAAGGATATGAACCTGTAGAGAGGATGGGAGAAGGTCGTCAGTGGGAACGAGATGGGGTATTATTGTGATTCAGTCTACAAACCCCACTAATGGAGGCTGACATTGCTCATGGTTGTCAAGGCATGATGAGAATGGTAGAAGAGGATAGGTGCGTCACTGCAAACTCGCAGACGTCTCCTCGCGTAGGATGATGATGGGAGGAGAATAATAAAAAGGGCATACCGACCTGCCAGGGCCCTTTGAGCTTGATAACCTCTTGTCCATCCTCGTCGACGTGGACCTCTTTCACCGCGCGATGTCGCCTATATTGGATGATGACAAGTAAGAGAGCGCCAACGAACCAGGGGAGAGGGTTCCATTTCATGGGGGTATGCCGCCATGCGCTAGACAGTCGCTCCGTAGAAAGAAACATGCGCTTTATAGAAGGATGGTAGGAGAGCAAGAAGGAGGGGGGACGATGTGCGCGAGGACGAGCGCGTCTAATAAGGAGGGAGGGAGAAGATGAAAGGGAATGGGAATGGGAACGAGAATGGGAATGGGAATGGGAATAGGAATAGGAAAAGTAGGAACGAGAAAGAGGATAGGGATTAAAGGGCACGCGACTATGAAGATTCCCGCGTGCAATTGGCGAAAGAGGGTTCAGAAATTTAGCGGAAGAGTGTAAATGAAAGAAAGGACGAGATGATGATGAATTGATAATGGAAATGATGACTTGCATTTTTATAATCAAGCAAGGTTGGGATCCATGTAAATGTAAATGTATAGTGTGAGTGAGTGAGAGTATGTATGTGTATGCGTGTGAGTTATGAGGGTGCGAATGTATGCAGTGCAGTGAAGAAGCGGACAGAGGGCGCGCTTCTGGTTCGATTCACGATTCGATCGAGTTCAAAAAAATCAGAAAAATCAGAAATACAAATTAAGAAAAAGAAAAAAGAAAAAAAGAGTGACGTAGAATAGAAGGAAGGACACCTAACACCCAACACATAACAACACAAAACAACACAAACAACCACCAGTGAGCACTTTACATCAAGCGTACTTAAGAAAAACAAAAAGTCAGAGTCAACATATCATCAATCAATGAAAACCAACTCACTCTCGTAAAGGTTCCCATCGTCATAAACGTCTCCTTACGCGCTTTACCACCTTTTGGCATGTATAGTGATTTGACTGCCTCACTCATGTTGGCTTTACGCTTCGCTTCTTCTATTGCTAGGCTGCTCGCTACTGCACGGCTCGCTCCAGCTGCGATCGTAGGCGCAGAGCTCGCAGATACAGATCCTGTCCCACTCTTCTTCTTCACAGGTGGTTGATCACCCTCGACCCCTTCAGGCCCCACAACTGTTGCCTTCCTCTTCTTGCTCTTTCCCTTGACGTTGAGAGCAGCAGCTGCTGCACGTCGCCTCTCCATCATGCCTCGAATACGTTCCTCCTCTTCCGGACTTGGGTTGAGAACCCTCACGTCCTCAGTTCGATTGAACTTTGTCGCGCACTGCGGGCAAACGTCTAGTTGTCCTTTGGATGACCCCTCCACATCTCCCTCACCGCTTTTGTCATTATCATCTCTTTCCTTATCTTTCCCTTTTTCGGACGGTGGCGTCGATGTAGAGACCGCTTTGAGACCAGCTTGCGAAAATACGCAGCCGCAGGTGGACAGGTACACGAATGGGACGGGACCTGTCATCTCTTTAAAGTTAAGTGGGCAAACGAAGAGTCCCCTGTCAGCCATCGAGTCGGGCGAGTCCGATTTCGGAGCAGTGTTAGATGTGAGGACTAGTGTTTTGACGTCCTGTAGTAAAGGGTTTTCATTGTGTCTGAGTTCTCAAGACGTTACTAAGGAAAGATGTACTACGCACCTTTAATGAACGAATATGCCCACATATCTCCTCACCGTCACCAAATGCCAACCGATCAAGTAAAAACTCGATTATTGCATCCTTGTTATACAGCTTTCCCAGGTCACACGACACTATGGGTTCTCGCAATGGACGCTATTGTGAAACACATTTTCTCACGCGGTTAGTCGATATGAACCATAGTCTCTTTCGAGGCGAGGTACGAGTCTGTGGCATACCTTGGACAGAGCGCAGAAAAACCATCTAGCTCGGGTCTGATTTGCCTTGTCTGCCTGTTCGGCTTTTTTTTTGCTTCGAACGAGATCACGACGATCGGGGATACTTCCTCCATCATTACCCATGTCTAAGTCTGAAAGGTGAAATGTAGCGTAAAGAGTAACGAGTAGAGAGTATAAAGTTAGAGAGAGTGAGAGTGAGAGTGTCAATCCCGTCAATATGGCAAGAAAGATGTGTCTGTCACGCGTCACGTCACAATGTCACGTGGTGGGTTATAGGGACAAAGCAAAGTAATTAAATTATGAAATTGGTTCGCTTCGTCCTCGGACCGCAATGCTACAGGAACTGTCGAGCATGGACCGCATCACTCAGCTCCAGGATGAGATTCAAAACGTATTCAATCATTTGCATTTGCATTTGTTTTTGTTTTTCTTCTCTTTTATTTCATTTTATTTTTCACAAGTCTGACAATGTAATCCTGCAAAAAACAGCTCCTCACCATCATGTCCCGCAGCATCGCTTATCTCACCTCAAGGGCTAACTTTATACAAGTCTCGGAAGAGATCCCCATAACGAAACAGCGTAATCCGGACAAAGTAGATCCTCCAGACGTCTTTGAGGGTATGCACCACTTTCCCCTCTCCGAAAAACGCTTTTTCCCAACGTGTGTGGTCGAACAGCGAACAAGAAGGAACTCGTAGACGATCTCATGGTGAAGGCCAAACAGATCGAGTACCTCATCCAGTCCCTTCCAACGCCAGAGCCCGAAGAGGTCCAGGTACGATTTATCCCCCCCCCCCCCCTTCGTGTCCTTCCCTAGACTTTATTCCGAGGCGACGTAGCCTTAACCTTTTGTAACAGGCTGCGCGCCTTGCGACGCTCGAGGAAGAGATGCAACGAGCGAATCAGGACTATGAGGCTTCAGTAGCCCGAGCCAGTACGTCGCCACATTCACATCCACCCCTCTCTCTCTCTCGTGTTTGCCAAGTTCAGACACAAACAACCAACAATGAACAGAGGCTCTCCATGCGCAGATAAGCGAAACACTGCGTGGCATTCTCAACGATGACGAATTCGCCGCCGAAGCGCTTCCTGGATGAACCAAACCGAGAGAAAAAGTTATAAAATAAAAATAATGGGGGTGATGGAGGCGAGGGGTGGTTGTGCTAGAGAGCCAAGTGACAAGTCTGATTGGATTGGCAGATTGTTAGCCAAGAGGATTTTTAACCCGCCAAGCGCCTGAGACAGGAGCCCCTGAACAGGGAACTGAGGGTCACGCGCATAGCACACACACGCACACACACACACAATACTCACCGCGACATTTCGCACTTCCACAAATGAATGTTCTCTGGTCCCGTGGCCTCTACGAGCGTGCGGATGGAATGGCGCCTGCGCCCAAAAACAATCCTTGTGGCTGTGGTCGTCAGTTAGGAACCGGTTTAATCAGACGAGTCGATACCCATTGCATTCAAACGGTTTGATCTACACGCCACCTATTAAAACCGATGGTCCTTACGGCAGCCCTTCTTTTTAATAAAACTTTACCCCCCTCCCGCCTCCCCAAATCGATGTGGCTCTTTTCAGGGACGAAAGAAAAGAAAAGATAATAGTTCTTTTACTTCCACCTAACCCCCCCCGGAATATAGCTAGAACAGACTGATTCAATCGACATCGACAGACAACACCCCGGGTTATTGCAGTGTGGTGTCTCTTTCTAGTAGTAGAGATGAGAACCGCTGAGATTGTAACACACTGTATGAGGGCCACACCTTATTGCTATTGGACCGGTAACGTAGTGGCTGCTTCCCCCCACTTTCTACACCGCTCCTTCCCTTTCCTACCCTCAACCTCCTAAAAATCCTCCCACGCTTGTCGTTAGAGACCCACGCGGGCCCTAGTCATCAAAAGGAGTATCTGTGTGTGATTAACTGATTACGCATCTCTACCACTAATCCACTATTTCAAAGTATTTGTGCCCGTCCCTCTTTTTTGGTGAATTTTGGGAAAAAAAAAAAGTACAATCGTCGAAATGCAGATGGATCATCAAGTTGTGATTGGTCCCGAATCGGAAGGTGCTCTAAATTCATGGTGGTTGACGCCAGAGGTTCTCATTGCTCGTTGTATTTGTCTTTCTGTTGCGGGACGTCGGTGGCGTCAGGCCGTTCTAACCGCCCGTCCGATCGAATTTGGGGTCACGCGAGCGATAACTGTTAGGCGTCACGCCACTCAAGGACGTGAGTTCTTGCGTGTGTGTGCATAGAGGTAGTGAAAAAACCACTCGTCACTGGCGTAGTTGTCACACGACACTGAACGCCCGGGTGAGACGAATTTGAAAAGTTGAGGGTTATACGCTGGGAAGGAAAAAAAAAAACTTATCTGTTGTTTCCACTGGCGCAGCGTGGCGCAATCTCACCTTTTCCCTCTCATGTGATCGCAAAAATGAGCGGCTCGAGATGATTACTGTGCTCCGGTCGTGCAGCACGCCGGAAAAGATCATGCTGACTCGTTGCAAGTAAACAGTATATGTCGATATTTACGGGATGATGTATAGGGTACAATTTGCCAGCCATATGTGGTGCCACCGGTAAGCTCTCCCTGGGTATGAAGAAATATGTGAAGCGAACAAGGAAAAAACGCCAAACTTTCAAGGACAAACAAAAAACAAGTACGTGGAAGGAAGGAAACGCCAAATTTCCAGAAGGCATGGTCAGGTGACCATTGTTCTTCCACCATTCCCAGGAACTTTCTTGAAACTGTATCACTTTAGTTTCACCTGCGATGATTCATGGTCCTTGGTTGGGCAAGAGGTTGGGGAGGGGGGGGGGGGATTCTGAAGGGGAGATGCTGACGAAAATGGGAGATGCTGACGAAAATGGTTTTCATCAGGCTCTCCGTAAAAAAGGAAAAAAAAAGATATTTGTCTATCATAGCATCCCTGGACGGAGTCGGTTCCCCCTAAAACGGAAGATTGGGTGGTCGTACAGACTGTCCGCCGCTGGTTCAGTCTAGGGTCGCACGGCCAGCCCACCCCATATCGATAAGAAATCCATGAACTAAGAATTGCAAGGTATCCGACTAGACCACATTGAGCATAGAAGAGTTCTATGACTGGAGCGACCAGCGACCAAAGTGGCGCCTGAAGTAGACCCACTAAGCAAAACAGTCTCAAGAGCCGCTACCCTGGGAATAGAATAGTCCACCACTTGTGGTTGAGAATGAGAATAATTCCAAAAAAAGATTCCGCAAACGCCGTCTCTGGAAAAGCACCCTCGATTGCGCGCCAGCGGAAGAGGGCACGACCATCACGAACTGAGTAGAGCGGTTTAAATGTTTACTGATGGGAAATATGTCGAGATGGGAGAAGACAAATGGCAATAGCCCCAAAAGCGAAGCTTGTCGTGTGAGTTATAGAAAAAGCTGTGAGACGGTCATGGGCGTGGCCAGCTGTGTCATATCAGATGCAAGATGCAAGATATGGCCTTGTTCCAAAGTCAGAAAACCCTCAATTTTCAAATTTGAGAGGGGTGGAGAACGGGGGATGAGTTGTTACAGCTGGGCAGTTCGTGATGACAGACAAATAGCGTGTAGAGCGGCGAGCGGCGAATCCCGGTCGGAGTAGTGCAGTCTACACCCAACAATTCAACCAGCAGTACTTGCCTTTCATCTCACAAAGGAGAACCCTCGGGTTCTGCTGAGAGCATCGACGAACGTTGTAAGATGAAGATGAATCATTCGAACTTATGAGCTGGGTCTATGTAGACGCTGCTAAGAAAAGGTGATGATTACAGACCGTCGAGGTCATCGGTATTCAACTCTGGCTTCTCGACTTTCCGCTTTTGCCATTCCTCCTTCACGTGTCTCTTCCACGCGCATGCCATTGTCATGTCAAAGGCCAGCTCCTCCTTTGCCCGTGGTATTTCATCGAGGATTTTCAAAACTTTTTCCACGTCGACTTCTAAAGTCTTGAGGTTTCGACACTTGTGGACATCCGATCGGGGTTGTAGACGCGTTTGGAGGGGTTCTATGCGTTTGATTATCGTACTGGATCGTAGTGTCCGGTGTTTGTCAGTCAAACCTCACTCATCCAAGCAAACCATGCACTCACTTTAGATACGATTGCCGCCTCATATGGTCTTCGATTATTTGATGTTCCTGCTTCTGTCTTTGCCGCCGCTTCACCGTTCCCTTTTCTTCCATTACTATTGACCAGGAATGGCTAAGGCAGACGAGTAGATGAGGCAGAGCGCCTAGGAAAATAAGTCGATAGCGCGATTTTTTCGGCCATTCGATGGAGTCTACTTCTTGTGCAAAGGCTTCAAACTGGTTTTGTCGAGCTTTCGCTAAACCCAGTCCCGGGTTTGCGACCCGATGCGCACGGCTGGCCAGGAGCCGACGGTAGCGGTGTTGCAATGTCTTCGCCGCGCGATGTTGCTCCCGTTGAGCCTCTTCAGATATAGCCGTGATTTTAGTCCCGATCGACTCAAAAATTGCCGCAACATCAGCATCTTCAGGAGGTTCTGTGTCTTCCTCATTTGAGGCCTCCTGGATCGTGTCATCCTCATTCGCCTCATCTGCTGTGTTTTCAACTAGGGCCAGGTCATTCGCTGGTACGAGGGCCTGATTGGGAGCGAAAGGCGCAGCTGATGGGTTCAGAGTCGACACTGGGCCAGCAGCCAAGGTGAGCTGCCGGGAGATGTCACCAACGTCCTTGAACTTGACTGGGCGGACCCCAGAAAAAGTGCGCATAGCCGTCTTGCGTTCGTCCATCAGAGTTATCATCTCGTCTAGCGGTGTTGGAGAGATCGACGAGGTAACGACAGTAGCAAGCCGCCCCCAATGCTGTGCGTAGACATATCTAGGTCTCCTTTAGCTGTATCCTCCAGGATGAAGGGGAGTCAAACCAACTGGCTGTAAAGGGAAGAGAACATCCTGGTACCATCTTTTCTCCGAAGGGACGTAATCGATTCAAAGATGAGGTCCCTTCTGGGCTGGCTTCCGAAATTGAACCCGACTAATATGAACCTATGAGCAACGTCGTTGTTGCATCCAATGACCGGAAAACCCACATAAACAAATGATTCTGCATCTAGATTAAGGTGCATTGTGTCAGTAAACTTCATTTTATGTTTTAAGTGGTCATTTCTGCGATTACGTACAACCTCGCCAGAACGATATTTCTAACCCGAACGGAACAGAGTGAAGCGGCTTGTTCTGATACTGGAGGTGGTCTGGTTGGTTTAAGTAAGTAGGCGGGCTCTTCCCTATCCTCAACTCACCGGTGTCATGGCCACTGTAAACGCGTTCCAAGAGAACTTGGAAGGGCTTCGTCATTTGCCACGCTACCTGATTGTGTGCGTCTTTATTTTGCACCCGGTAAAGATGCTGTACATTCTTGAGGATCCAACTACGCGGAAGCGTCACGCCATGAAGCGATCCCATCCTATTCAATGCCGACGCCATGACAAACGAGCTCACAACAAGCTCCAGGAATCGGCACAACACGGTAATTTCGACTGGTATGTTTTGGTTGAGAATATGCCTGGGAAAACGGATGGGATCTTGTTAAGCAGAGAACGTGACAGGATTAGTATAGACATACTGTATGAACATTGCACCGGCATGAACACTGCTTTTCTCGCTTCCACGTAAGAACTCAACCAGTCCCAGGATTATATGCCCGTTCTGGCCGGGCATTAACCAAGATGGGGGGCGGTTCTGGACTAAACGGGTGCGGTTGACATGCTCGACGAGCGCCTTGTCGTCAATGAACGAACCCAGGTCTGCCAAGCTCAGCAATGTCGTCATGAACCTGCGTTTATGTAGATTGGGGTCCAGCTTGTTAAGCATGGGCCAAATCCAATAGGTTTTCAGCGAGTGGAATGTCTGCGAAGTCTGCCGGTTGGCATGGAGCGTGATGTTCGTGAAAGATCCGAAGGCGTAGTGTATTGGATTCAAGACTTCATAGAATCGTTCGAACCATTTCCTTCAGAACATTTAATAAGTGCAACTCAATGTTTGGAAAGTGCAAGGACGAACCGCGCAATAGACTGGCCGAGTTCAACTTCGAAACCGAGGCCTACTTCGAAAAATCGGAGCGAATTCAAGATGAAAATCTGAAACATGTGGAACTCCAACCGCCTCTCAAACCACGCATGGTCCAGTACGTGCTGCCTCTGACACTCTGTGCGGTCACAACGGCCTATAACGGCAGCTTCACATGGGTCAAACACACGAACAGACAGGCAGTTACTGCAATAAGGGTTGAGTCTTTCCCTTACTCGTTCTCGAAGCGCAGATTGATACGCTTTGTGGAAGCTCCCCACTCCTACCATGACATCTTCGTTTGATAGCTGTTGTCGAGACTTTCCAAGGTAGTCGTAAAGAAATGTTCCGCGGGGAAGGCATACATGGCCCCCAGACTGTACAGAGAATAAGAAAAGTTTTTGGATGGTTTGTTTCGTCCATGGTTCAAGGATAAAGAGGATCTCTTGAACGAGAACTGAGTAGTCCTGAATGGCTTTTGCCTTGGAAAGGGTTTGAACGTCAGTGTCGTGGAGGTCCGAGTCGACCTGCGCGCTCAGATCCCGGAAGAAGTGGTCAAAGCAGAGAAGAGCAGCGGGTCTGTTTTGATCTGAGTGAAAAATCTTTGTTCCAAGAGTCATCAACTGAGCTATATCGTCCTTGTAGATAGCTGTGAACATTTGGAGCTAACAATCGATCGGTTGATGACTACGCCAAAGAGAGGATGAAATCTGACCTCTCGTTGAGTCCTTTCCTCAAGAATAGAAAGGTCAAGCTTATTTAAAAGTAGCATGGCTCTTCTGAGGCTGGTCCGAGACCCGTCGCTCAACTGGTTGGGCAGTACACCGAACGGAAGGACGTTCCAGAAGGCTCTAAGCAAGCTCTCGGATGCTCGCTGGGCTGTTTCCTTCGACGTCTTGTCCATAAGGAGAACCTCAACTGCGTCAAGCGTTCTGTTCTCGCGAATATGAAGATCTGCAGCTTCAATGAACCTGCTTCGCCCAACAAGGATTTTGACTTCCGCTATGTCAAGATCACAGTCCCTGACAAATTCCAGCTCTTCCTCTGTGTCAGAAAACAGGCTCGATGCTTTCCTACAGACTCATGTAAGCCGTGGTGAAGGAATGTGGGTGGAGAAAAGGGGACGCACTTGAAATTCCCTTCTTGAAGATAATAATATCTTGCCACATCGGTGAGCTTGCTTGCAACTACAGAGTCCATGGCATCGCCATGACATTTGATGACCGAGACCGTTTCATCGAACATCCCCGCATGGCGATAGTGCTGAGCTGCCTCCGTAAACTTCGAGGCTTTCTCGAACGCCTGCGCTGCCTTCGCGTGATCTTCCAAAACTACAAATGCCTCAGCCGCGATGCGGTAATACTCGCTTCGTTCCCGGGAAATAGTTGCCACTTGTGCGGAGGCTAAGAACGCCTCGGCAACCTTGGTGTATGCATTCCGTCGTTCATTGTTTCCCGAGTGGTTACGGACAGGAATACCACGCGCCAGCTCACGAAAATGATACGCGTGAGCAATGGCTTTCTCGCGAACCATCCCTGCGCGTTCGTAGCTGTGCATGGCTTGAAAGTATCTCTTGTGCGAAAATAGCGTCTTGGCCATCTTAGCCCATTCTTCGGGAGTCGAGGATACAGCAAGTTGGGGTACATCAGTGCCTGGGGTGCAATTTTGAACGAGACTCCCCGAGGACCAATATATCTGGAGCGGCTGAGTGGATCGCTCTTGGAAGAGTAAGTGACTCTTACCCTCATAGGCTCAGCCGTCTTGGAGCGATCGAAAATCCAACAATGCTTTCTGGCTCTCGTGATAGCGACGTAGAGGAATTTCAACTAATTGTAATGAATCAGGCGCGTGAACGGAACCGACGAAGTCGGCGCACTTCTGCACAAACCCCTGCGTGGCGAATCTCATCGAAAGTCGGAGCGGGGTTCTTTTCACGCTGAGAGCGGTCGATTGCGTTGAGAACAACACGCCATTGGGCGACGTCAACACTTGAGTCCTCGAAGAAGTTGTAGATAAGAACCTGGAAATCCTCGTTATCTCGGAACGCAAAGTCGTCTGAGGACGAACGTACGTCATTGAATTCTAACCCCTTGCTCTCGTAAAGGGTCCTATGCGCAATTAGCGCAACAAACTATTGATCTATGACGAGAAGCCGCACATAATCAGACCAATATCGCCAACTTGTTCCCGGAACTTCTCCTTTGCAGCTTCATTCCGCACCAGAATACATTGGTGTGCTCCAAATTCGATGTGATGTCCACTGTCAAAGCATATTAAAGGAAGACGCTGAGAGGACGAGGGCATACTGACGCTGTGCCGAAAAGAAATGATTCGTATCGGACATTATCTTGATCCCAGCCACTGAAGAAGACGGGCTTTATTCCATCGACGATCCCTTTCTCCTCCGGCAAGATGTCGATCGCGTAAGGCCAGAACCTCGTGATGAGCACGATAATTGAGTGCGCGCATTTCACTATGCCCCCGTGCGAGCGGAAGTTGGTGGCAAGTTGGAAAGACTTGGGCTGACGGGGCACAATCATTTGAGCGAACTGGTGCTTCAATTGTTCCTAAAGTTTCCAGATCTGGTTCGCAACATATGAGTTGACAAGTACGAGAGTCACTTACCTCATTGCGATACAAAAAAGCTTTAAGATCGTCGAAACGGAAAGAACTGCCGACGGAGATCGTTTGCGCAGTGTCCCCCGCCCAAAATTGACCATTTGGGTTGCGGCAGATGGCCCTAAGGACTATGCGGGCGCTAAGCACATTTGATGCTAATAGGAGCCGAAAGATGCTCACGCTTGGCGTCAATCAGCATATTGTCTTGGACTTCGTCAACGTATCTGTTTCGAGGTCATGAAATCTACAACAAGGATAACGAGGGAAGGCGAACAAGAAGTCTATCTTTTGACCTTTCATGCCATGCTGCGCCACACTATGGAGGATTGCATGCGTTCTTTCAACCATATTATTAAGAACCAGGGTATGAAATAAGAGCATTACGACACTCACCGGTCCGCGGCATCATACTCTCTGCGGTCACGCTTCATCTTCAGATAGGTTTCGAATAGAGTGTATATCTCCTTGCGTTTGCTTGAAAATGTAGCCTGAGTCCGCGTGCTGAGATTCAAATAAGTATCATGATCAAGGAAATGACTCTCCATGTCAAGAGTCATTTCAGAGCCCTTAATAACGCCTGGGAAAGGATTGTTAACAAACAAAGCAGCGAGTGACAGTAAGAGGCAGCATTAGTAATACCCAGGAATTCACTGAAGACGAGCGAGACATCTGCCGAACAAAAGAGAGATGAGGGGTTCGTCACGGCTAAGTAGAGTAGACAGAGCGGACCTAGGCCTTTGATAAGCTGAGGAAAATGTGCCCAGTACTCCTCCCGGAAAACGTCAAACGATATGAATGATTTCCGTCTCTGTAGCATATACTCGCTAGACACCGCTTCTTGATCTGGCCCAGGATTTTCTTCAGTAGCGATGCTCGAAGGGTGGTCCATATCCGCTTCGATCATCGCAGACAACTAATGATGAGAAAGTTGGCCCCGGTGAAAAATGAGAAGCAGAGACAAATCCCACTTTGTCGAAGTGATGAACATAGGGAAATGAGAGTCACTTAGTTCGCTGAATCTTCGAGGGAGATCGTCACGCCAATTGGCAGCCTCGTCTTGGTCTACCAACCCCGCTTCCTCCCTGTTCTTCTGCCTTTCCAGTAGATCAGAAATTCCGCTTTGGGTTTGGGATGCGGGGACGAGTGATTGAAGGAGCTTGATAAAATACTCTTCGACCTTGTCCGCAAGCATTCTTGACTGTGTGACAAAAAGTTGGCGTGGGCGTTCAGGTCTCAATTCGCGATTTTGTTGCCAAGAGTTTTCAATGCCCAACATTTTAAGAGCATGGTCGTAGTTTTCCTAAATTTCCCAGTAAGATTTGATATAGAAGGCATAGTGATTCCTACCCTGTGCCACTACGCCCCTGGACGAAGCACGAGTGGGCGTGCTCAATAATCTCTTGCTCGTGAGGGCTGCAGAATGAATAATATGAAACTTATTCGAGATATAATTAATGGGACTTACGATACTTGAAAGACATAAATGGCCTCCTGGTCCGCTAAGATACCTGTTCAGGAGATGTTTGTATCAAAGAACCCGGTCAAGAAGGTGGACCCAGTACTCTTAAGTAGTGCCTGATGGCGAATTAGTTGTAAGCGGCGCTATCTATCAGACCTGACGAGAAGAACCCACTTGTGAGAATACAACAAATTTTTCGAGTCTATGAGCGATAGTCAGCGGATCTATGACTTCCTTTTGGAGGAGTGAGCTAACACAAGTATTTCGTGGAGCTTAAGAACTGAGATAAGCAAGTAGCCAGAAACTGTTAGATCCTGACAAACCTCTTCTCGCACATCATCACTGATAATGGGAAGCTCTTCGGAGGTCGCCTTCAGGTCGGAAGGTGGCACTGCGGGGAACGAAGCAGGAGGTACAACTTTATCCCCCTTGTGTACTGGTTCGGCACGGAACGTGCAACTGTCATGCGGTAATTCGGGCAGAACAAAGGTCCCATGCAAAGGACACACACCGTCTCAGGTACTCTCTCCCCTTGTGTGAGAGTTGGTAGCCCATATTATCCCATAGATGTTTGTTTATCTGGGCATGGGTATATATTCCGAACACTTTGATGGCTGTGCATAACAATTTAAGCGCGTATGGGTCAACTGACCTATCGAATCGCACCTTGGCACTCGACCTAGGGTGGTAGGGTATTAGCACTAAAAGGTCGGGACGAAGGCTGGAGACGCCTACCTGACTATCATAATCCGGGACGCAATCCACTTGATACTACACTTTTTCATGAGTTTGGAAAGTCTGTATGACGTGTTACAACACCTACAACCAGCCGCGAATCGCGCGTCATCTTTGCCTCATAGATTGGAATTAGGATGTTCGCGCCCGTCAGCCGCTTCTGATTGTCATCCGAGAAGTGGCCGTTGGACAGTTCCCTACAAAGATCTTCAAGTTAGATGATTTCCTTAGAAAAAAAGGAGGAATGGTGAATGAGTACCTAATCTTCTTGAGCGTGATTTTAAAGAGCGTAATGTCCTTGTTCCTTAGCTGACGAAGATTGCGGTTCGCTCTGCCTGAGATCAGAATCCGCCACTGGCCGAACCCCTCAGCGCTGTCAAAATACAGCGCGGCTCTCATCGGCTGAACCTGGGGATAAACGGCAGGGACTTCCACTGGTGTCTCAGTAATTTGGTCGGACAAGTTGACTGTAAGGGCGCCATGATCTTGGGCAGTAGCTTCGATGGAGAGGGAGGGGATATAATTTCTCTTGAGTACCTCTGAAAGAGATTCAAGGCGAAATAGGCAAAGATATGTCTGTAAGAAAGAGTAGGTCAAGGCGAAGGAAGTTGAATGATGCAGAATAATCACGATAAGTATTTCCCTTTGCTTTGCAAGAATCCCAAGTGCCATTTCCCTCGCCTCGTCCGAGGACGCGGGTACGTCAAGTTGGAGAGACCTGAATGGTGCTGAGTCGACCGGCTTGCTTGTTTTCCGAATGCTTTTGGCATATTTTCGTGCCTTTTGAGAGGCTTTCTTTCGCGTGACTACCGGAAGTGCTTCCTCATCCAACGTGGCTGCGTCAACTTCCGACCAGGACCCTTGAATGGCGGACACAAGGGATTCAAGCGCAGAGCTTGAGAGAACTACGTATTGATGAGACGAGCCCAAGTCCTCTGGTCGGTCATCCTCGTTCGGATACTGAAGAAAGAGAAGTGATACGGAAATAGTCGAAAGGATCCTGGCATAAAGGGAGTTCGCAGAATAGTTGTCCAAGTCGGTTGGGAATACTTCGTTAATCCAACTCAGTACATAGAAGAAACTATCGTGAGATAGGGCTGACAATGGACCAAGGACGGCGGTGATGTATGATCAGGAATGTAGTACTCGAGAAGTTGTTTTGGCTTACATGATAAGAGGAACTCTATACACCCGTTTCGCTCTAGAGCGCATTCGAAGACAAACCTGAGGGTATCTTGTCGAACATATCGTTGAATTGACTGAAGTGCCACATGGAGGGCATCATCATCTAAATCCCTCAATCGTTCCGGCTGAAACCATTCTGAATTGACGATGTCTTTCGGCACAGACGGTGTTTGAGACTGTATACGGGAACGTTTCATGCGATCACACTAAAGAAATCGTGTCGTTGAAGATGAGAACAAGTGGTGCCACCGACTGTTATATTGTGCAAGAAAGGAATTTAGTTGGCCGCAAATGCTAGCCCCCAAATAAGCCTTCGTGGGAGAGAGAAGTGAGCGAGCGCTAGAAAAATTGGCTTTTGTGCTTGCTCTTATATGCAAAGAGGAGGGGGGTCATGAAAGACGTGAATTTCTAGGTTTGAGTTCATGTCATTGTGAAACAAACCTGAACCCTCTATCTAAAACAAAAAGATGTTTGAAAAGTGCTTCTCTGGGGGTAATGAAGACGTTTACCGAGTTTCGGGAAGAGGCGACCTAGTAAGAGTAATCCTTGCCACAGTCACAGTCTTAAGGACCACCCACTGGTGGGAATCATCTCAGCAGGCGGGGGATCATTTCACGACTTGACAACAACTGAACATCGTCAATTATTCAGAGTACTGCTCTTACTTCCTTCCAAGCTCCAAGCTCCGTGTCATTGTTAAATCTATGTGGACTTGACTTGTTGCTCGGCAGTGTCACTACTGGTAGTGACCCCTCCTTGCCAGTAATCCTTCAGCTGAAGAACGAAGAAGGGAAGAGGGATGCCATGCAAGATGTCTTCAATGCGTGTGTGTTGTCATGAAGGTCAGGGTACGGTATCAGAAACCAGGTATTAGTCATTTCCTTTTGATTGCCCCTGGCCGTCATGATCACTCCGACTTTTGTGCTATGTAGGATCCACCGCCGACAAGTAGAGACGCTCTTGACATTTTCCGGATGCCTATTTAGCGCTCTGAGCTGACAAGTGGACGTGCCGAAAGGTCATGTAACTTGTTTATGGCTCACATCGTCATCCAGTGTTTACGACCAACAGAGGCACTATGGAAACTTTACCTTTAAGACGATCCAGGACGCGGACTTTACTATTGTCATCATCTACGACTGACGTACACTTCACGGAAACGATCAACTCGAGGTTGCCTGATCGGCACCTGCTTGAACCACTCACTCAGTTCTCAGGGAGATTCCTTCCAGGCTGGATGGACCTTAACTCGTTGCGACAGTCATAACTTTGTATCTATTGCGGACGAAGAGGGAGACCTTTGTTCTTTACTATCCGGGAATGCACGACTTGGCACACCTACGGGTTCATAACGATCCGTTCGTCTACTCGTGAACCCCCGTCTCCTTCCGTGGCACAAGGCCATTGGCGCTTAGGACACTGTTGAGAGCAAATCTGCCCTTGCTACCAGTTCTACCTTGATATAGATAGATCGTTTAAGTGATATATTGCTTGATGCGCAATTTCTAAGGATGAGTAGGTATTGCCTAATACACTAATTATTTTTAGATGCTTAGAGACAGAGGTGTGTGCTGGCAGGCTCGAGTGTAGGTAGGAGTGTTTAACTTTAACGTTGGCAATGACTACTCAATTATTATCAAGTGAACCATATCATTATTTTGAAATTGGCCCAGAAACCTTCTAAAGGCATTCTCTGAATACAACAACTTGGCAACGACCAACCCTGCACCGGTAATGTCCGCCCAAATCACTGTATACTAGCCCAACCTCTCCGGCCTAGGAGCCTCCGTAGCTCCTACCCAATGGCCATGTCTCATGGCATCACGCATCACCTCGGCCTCGGCCTCTGACCCCGCTTCGCTCTCAACCATGCATGCAAGGTCACAGCTTAATGAGAGCCAGGATAGATCTGCCACGCTACGTTTCACAGCACACTCGCGTTCCAGTTACCACCCCACCACCGGCGCACACGCTCTCCACCCCATTCATCATACTCGGCCTTGCTCACTCCCACGCGCGCGAATTCCTCGGTCTGGGCGAACGCAGCCATCCCACGCCACGCGTCCATCGACGGGTCTGCAGCACGCACGATGCGGAGTGGCATCTCAGGTGGGAGGATCGGTCGCAGCGTCGCATGCAGACGGTCGGCCAGGCCAGGCATTTGTGCTGGTGCACCTGTGAGGAAGACGTTCTGATTCAAAGAGAGGAGTGGTGAGCCATTGTGACGGAGAAAGGGTGTGGGGGAAGGAGGGAAGGCATGCGCACCTGAACGAGATGCCCGCGGTCGGCGAGTGAGAAAGAAGCAAGAACGTTCTGCAGTACTTCGCCAAGACCAGCACTGTCCACGCCCGCCATGCTTGGCGCGAACCAAGTCTCACACACGCGCCAGCGTTCGGTGCTCAGGTGGATCCGTGCACGACCTGTTGTAAAACGCCGCGAGTTGTCAGATCACCGGTACCTTTGTCATCACCCAAAAACGAACAAAGGAGGCATACCTTCGACATCGCCTTCCACGTACTGCGGCCGGAAGGCGGACATGAACGCTGAACGCTGGGATGACAGCGCGGCGTGTGTTTGCTCAATCCCGAAGGTTGGGTCGTGCGTGAGGAGCTTCTGCTCGACGGCCTGTAGTTGCGTAAAGTCTTCCTCTTCATCGGACGACACGGCTGCAGTGTTCTGCGAAAGAGGGTTCTTCAGGTGACACGGTCACAACAAACGCGCATTAGGATACGCACAATCTTTCGATAGATTGCCCAGTCCTCATCATCTGCACCGAACATATCCTCTACACAGAACGAGATGAACAAACAAACTAACAGAACACGTCAGAGACACGTACCCCCGCCTCCTTTCCGTCGTTTTTTTCCGACGCGCTCATCAGCGGCAAGGCTGGCGATATTTTTCATTCGTGCCTGTGCCGCCGCGCTCTTGCGGTCACCTAAAGCTGCTTTCCGTCTATTACGCTCCTTGATGCGTTCCATCACAGAGGCGTGCTCGGCACGGACTCGCGCAACCCACGCAGACGGGTCTGCGGCTCGTTCCTTGCCTTCCTTGCGCTCCTCAGCAGCGCGCTCCTCTAGTGCCTTTTCCTTCTCGCGCCGTGCACGGGCTCGCGCTTCGAATCCGGCTTTGAGAAGTTTTTGTTTCTTCTTCTCCTTGAGACTCTCTTCATCGAGCTATGTGATTAATGGTCATGTGATGTTCCTTTCAACGTTCGCCCTGTACAGCGCACCTGGTCATCTGGTGTGTCGACTAGCGGGAAAGGTGGTTCTTCCTATGACAAAGGCCAGTCAGCCTAGCTGCGGGGGATAGGGATAAAGATAGATGACTTACCATGACGTCATCACCGTCGTTGGCGGCTTTCTTCCGCGTCCTTCTTAAATCAGCTTCGAGCTTTTTAATGGCCTGGTCAAGGGCAGCGTCGTCATTGAAACCTTCTGACTGGAGTATATTCTGCAACCAGAAACTCATATGAGAAAGTTAAAAGGTAAGAAGAAAAAGGAATGTAAGACACACTTGCCACTCCCGTCGTGTCTCCTCTGCTTTACGCTCTTTCAGGTTTGTCAGGTACTGCAAGTCGCTCTCCTTCTGAACGAGCTGTCCGTCACGTTTATTCTGTTATGAGCTGAATAATTAAAGTTAGATTGATCAGAGTACCTTGTCAAGACGTGCTTTGGCAGCCATTTCTTGCAATTTTTTTCCCTGCTCGCGCCGTTTTTCAGCCGCTCGGGCGATCTCCTCCTCTGTGCGATCGTCTGCAGCAGGCAGGACAAATGGAAACTGTACGATGCGCTCTACACGGCGCAACTGCTCTGGGTCACGCAAGCGCCGGAGAAGCGCGGTGTAGTCCGAGGACATCTCGCAAAAGGTGTGCAACATCCACTGATGGGGCGCGTCGGTAGGGGTAAGCGAGGATAAGCAGGAAGCAAGTACTGACGTTAGTATGAGCTGCTGTTATTCTGGTTGAGAAAGTCGGGTATTTGAGTTGAATGAGTTTGAGGAGGTATTCGGACGCTTGCTGGGACCCCCATGGAATCCTGAATGACTTGGGTCGATGAAATAGTCGAGCGAACGAACAAGGAGAATGTGCACCTTTTAGCTTGGCTCATGATGCCTTTTCCGTTCAGGATGGGGATGACGGAAGTGGACGCAGCGTTAAATGATATGGCAAGACCGCTAGCGGCGAGAAAGGAGGATGGTGGCGTGGGGAGGATATTGTGATAGAAGGAAAGAACGGCGTCGACGGCATATGTGAGAGAAGGTACCGAGTAGAGCTCGAACATGAGCTCGGAAGTTACTGAAATGAAGATAAGGATGAGGACGCCCAAGGAGAAAGGGACACACGAGCTCGTGAGTGTAGCGGGGACGCCAGACGTTCAGTCATGATCACAGGATGGTCGACTGTCGAGGTGTCAACACCAAGGTGGATGAAGACGTAATCTAACGCATGCTCCTACTCATGATTGACGGGTAAGGCGACCTCGGAGTTTTATCTCGAGTGAAGCAACACTCACTAAGGCGTCAAAGTTAAGCAGAACGTCGCCTTCCCATGGGGTCTTAGCTTGGGAGCGCGCACCCCCCTCTGCGTCTATCGTATCACCAAAGAGAAGAAGTTGTTTCCCTGCTTTGCGTTCCTTATACTTTGAGACTATGTTGGGCACGACCTGAGGGGTCGAGGAGGAGGAGAAGCCAAATCTCAAGCTGGTTGAGCCATTGTCGATGACCAAAGGGGTGTGCGCGCTACGATGCGGGTCGTATGACAGAAATGGTGGTTTGATGGTTGAGGAAGAGTCGGAATAGTGAAGATTGAAAGGGGTGTATCCTCTGGTGTCATTTCAACCCACACAGCACACAAGGGACAAGGGACAAGGGATAGCTGGCGGAGGATTAGCTAGGCTAGCAGGAGTATGGAATCAACTCGCAAGGGGGCGGTATCACCGGGCCCGAACCGGACCGATTACCCGCGGATCGCGACACCCGCGCCCGCACCCGCACCAGCATCCGCATCCGCGCCCTCACTCGCACTCTCGCACCTTCGTTGACAAGTTGCATGGATAATACTGGACACTGGCAATCTTGGCTCTAGTCGTCGCAGTCTTCGATATGCGCTTTACCGTATTCTCAGGAAGGATGAGACTCGTCTTCTTTCTTGTCTCCTCTTTTGCGAGTCCCGCGATGGCTCGCCACACCTCCTATTTGGTAGCTCTATTGCGTTCCCGCAGCGTCACATAAATAAAGAGAAAAGGAGATGTATATATTTCTTGTCTTTCCCCTTTTTCACCGCGTCATGTCACCACAAACTCCTACCGATATTTGCAAGCAATTCTTGGCTGGCTTGAATATTTTCAATGCATCCAGTCTTACAACCGATGAAGATATCAACACAGCCGTCAACGTGCTGCAGGATACATTGGATGATGAATCAATCGGTCCCATAATCCGATGCTCCCTTTCCCTTGAACGTCCTTACACATTTGAGTTCATTCTCTCTTGGCTTGACATATTTCGTTCCGCGCCAAACCTCTATTAAAGCTCGCCACAGCTGTCGGTCACGATACGGCCGCATATATTTCGAAATTTATTCTCAACAAGTTTCCTTCGAACGCTGAGGGTTTCACTACTTCTCTTGGGTATCAGATTCTCTCTAGACTGTCCAATTGCCTCTCTGGACTCCCCTATCCTTCTGGCCAACAGCCGGATGGCCTCGAAGATCATCAAACTCATACCCGAATGGCTCCCGCCATACTTGAATATCTCTCCACATTGTTGCTATCAGGTGTTTTTGATAAAGCCGGGACCGGAAGGAGGTCGAACAAGAATATGGTTCAGCGGTTCGAGAGCTCGCGGTCCAAGTCCCCGACTGGCGTCCACGCTGAAATTGACGATCGACTTTACCGAGCCCTAGGACGTCGACTTCCTAGAAACCGCGACTCTTGGCAGAAGAAATGATCCGGTCAACAATAGACACGCAGAAGAACATCTTGAAGGTGCGTTCACCACCCTCACCCGTCGCCTACAACAAGGCAGCGCTCAATCTCCCAGCTAGTTCTTTATCACTCTGATCCGGCGTCCAGAGGTGGGGAGGCTAGTTCGCACCGCATACTTGCGCGAGAACACCCTGCAAGGCAATCCGGCGACGGGAGCAACTGATTCACCCCTTGCTACCAGCGCAGATACAATTCAAGCCGATCTTTACTTCGAGTCGCCGGTCGGGTATGGAAAGTGGCGCATTTTTTGTCCAGTCTCGTGTCTTGGTGACCTGGTGCTCGATGGTGCTCATTCTGACCCCGTTATAAAACGGCTAGAGTACGTCCCTTTCTCATTTATGGGATGGACAGAAGGGATAACCCATAAGCTTACAGGGAGCTTTCCTTTGGATGCTTCTCTGAAACCAATCAAAAGCGGTTAACAAGGAACAGTCCAGTTGACATTTTCCGGGCCAGGCTTCCAGGGAATATGGGCTGGTTGTAAGCCGCAATTTGGGTCATTCCTCTCTTGGCAACCCTGACATTTCTCCAAGTATCATGTTGATGTCGTTCAGGAGTTTGGAAAACACGTAAGCTTGGTATCATCCCAATATATGTTGCGACTTCTGAGGCGTTCGTGGGACAGAATGAATCCCAAGGTCCCGTGATCAATGCATCCCTTCAGTATATACTCCGACTAAATTCTTCGCAGCTTTAAAGGTTCTTGGAATCCATAGTATGGACGAGTTGAAGAGAACCAACTGGGACCAAGTTGGGAAATATCAAGCCCGAAAAGGAAAGATTATACAGAAAAGTATGGTCATGAAACTTCCTTGCTATTCATAAAGTGACGCCAAGTAGATGCAGGCTAGAAATAACTTAAAAGGTCACTACTTCGATCCGGTGACATTTAATGTCACCTTACACCGGCTCAAGTACCAATAGTTTCTGAAAGTCCCGACGACTTTAAAGGCAACGTAGATAAAGTAGATGAGCTATCGTCTAAACCTGCCTTTGTGACACGGCTGACCTTAGCCTCTTAGCTCCATAGATTACTAAAGTTTGTATCAAAACCCTTTTTGAAGCCAAATGAAGTATTCAAAATCACACAGTCTCGAACAATACGTGTCGCTGTCTCAGGTGATGCGGGTAACCCTACTCTGCTAACAATGGGTTGACGATCTTTGCCACCAATTAGGATGTCATAAGAGATATTTCAAGGGCCATGATAATGCCCGCGTCTTTCAAGTCTCGTGAGCACCTTCTCTCCACATCACACTCCCTTTTTGTCTAATACCCGAAACTGGAGGCGCGAAGAGAAAAAGGTTATCGAATGCACGAAATCGTCATTCGTGCTAGGACGGAGCGGGACTGGGTAAGTCAGTTTCCTTCCCGCCCACAGTCATATACATAATCCCTATCATGGCAGGAAACCACAGTGATCGTCTTCAAGATCTTCGGCATCGAGCGCGCATGGCAGAATCAAGGGAGCGTGGGTCCACGCCCTCGGCAATTGTTTATAACCAAATCCCGTCTCCTTGCTGAGAAAGTCGAACAAGAATACATAAATCTCTTGTTTTCTCTTTCTGCGGACCGTGAAACACCTCAATATGTCCGTGCACATGTCGAGCGCTGGAACTCCCGGAGGAAGATGAGCATATTTGACCAAAATGACGCGGATGACAAGAGGAACGATCTTCCCGAAACGTTTAGCCAACTTAACGATAGTTACTTCCCATTGTTCATAACGATGGACACCGTCAGTACAACCCTTACGACAAAGGAAGGTGAACTGATACCACCCGCGCTTCCACCTTTAGTTGTACAGTCTTCTAGAGGCTGAGACGAAACCCCCACCCCAAAGCCAACATTTATCCTCCTTTAAGGGGAACAGCCAATGGCTCGGTCGCACAAACCTGGTGACCTATGAAGTCTTCAAGAGAGAATATTGGCGTCAAATTCCTCGGCACTTGGTCAAGGTCTTTGTGCGTCCGTCGAGTCTCATTCATTGATACACTCTCAATGCACTTTAAAGCACCATCTTTAGCTTACAGAGATATCCTTGGTAGGACCGTTGGCGGTCATTTATCATTCGTCTTCTGAACCTCTCTTTTTAGGCAAATAAAGGGCTCCGAAGGTTCCCTGGACTATCAAGACCGCGCTCTCGATAGAGCGCATATGAAAGGCCAGGGATAGTTACAATCTGGATTACTCAATTTTCGAAGTCTACCAGCAGCTGAGGAGCGAGCGCGATCTCGCGGATAGGTGAGTTGTGGCATGATCCGCTCGACTACGACTTACATGTTTCAAATCCGAGAACGCACGCCTTGCTTGACGCGATCAAGACAAGAGGGTTGAAAGGGGAGCCCGTAGACTTCGTGTGGGTGAAATCACCCTTCCTTGATTCGAAGCCGTGTTGATGGCAATTTGATGCTACCAGTTATGTTGATGAGGTGCAAGATATGTTACTCATAGACACTCGGGTATGTTATTTTGCGATATGGCCTTCCAATGGCGGCGTCTTGATTCCCATTATAGTAATTTTATCCCTGTGCCGAAACCCCAGCGGTTTCCTGTGGGCCGGTGACACGGCCCAAACTATTTCTATCGGAAGTGCATTTACTTTCAAGCAGCTTGGGACATCGGTCTACAAATATCAAGTACGTGACTCGGAGACGCTGCTGGAAGAAGTAAACTGACGGTGTTTTAGAGATCAATTCAATCACCGCGCGGAACACCCCGTAAGCCGGAACGTTTTCAACTACTCGTGAACTATCGGTCTCAGGGGGGCATTATGAATTGTGCTAATGCTATAATCCAATTACTGAGGCTGTTTCCGGGTGCAATAGATGCTTTGCGCCCGGAAGCAGGGATTCCTAGCAAGGAGTTGCCCAAATTTTTCAAGTATCTTCCCACGGAAGAACGTAATTTCTTTCTCTTACCATCGTATGGGTGATCGACTTCTCCCTGAGGGCCTACGACTTAGCTAACGTCATCTGCAGTGGGAAATTGTCACAGCTTGGCCACAGTCAATGTGCGTAACTTTTTCATAAATGAATTCGATAACTGATACCGAATGCCAGGCGTCATCGTGCGAGATGAAGCCGCCCACCAAAAGTTCAAGAAAGACATCGGGCTTGTTGGGATAACCCTGTCAGTCCGACTATTTCTTTATTGCTTCTCGTACTTGATTTTCTTTAGGACGTTATCGACAGCAAAGGTCTCGAGTATGACGACGTATGTCTCTGTCAAGTTGTGTACAAATTCCAGGGCCCTTCTCATTCCGTTTTATATTACCTACACACAGGTCATACTATACAATTCTTTGAGAATCAGTGCACGAAACACTATGGAAATATTTGACACACGCGGACTCTGGTCAACTAGGTGACTTGAGATATGCACCTCTTGTACACGAGGTCAGTAACACGGCACCTTTAGGGGTCAGGTTGATGACTTCTTAGCAGCTCAAGAGTCTTTACGTCGCCATTTCCCGAGCAAGACACCGCCTATGGATTGTTGATTACTCAAATGTGTGCCGACCAATAAGGGTTCGTGTCCCGTACACTTCTCTGGGAGCGGCAGTCTTATAAAAACGGGATATAGCAATATCTGCTTGATCGTGGGCTAGTTGTCGAGTCATCTGACGCTGGCGACCCTATCGAATCCTTTGTTAATCAGTCGACTGCAGAAGAATGGTTGAAGGAGGGGAAACGACTCATCATCACAAACAGTTTGAAGAAGCCTGCACGGCATTTCAAGGGCAGATGATGGCCATATGGTGGCTGTTGCTACTGCATATCAATCTCAGAAAATAGCTCGCGATATCCCCGAATCTGAAACGAGTGCCGACAGGCGCCTTCATGAGCGCCGCCATCCGATTCGAAAACTGTGCCGGGGTGGCTGAGGATGATGACGAGATGCGCTCCCATTATGTTGCTGCTGCGCGATGCCATGCAGAATCAAATCCCACCAAGGTGCAGTGAGAAATCTCAAGCTAGCGGGCCTGTTCACAGAGGCAGCATCCTACTGCTTCGACAACAATATCCTCGAAGAGGCTGTGTCGATCATCAAGAAACACGAAGCGGAGGTGGATTCACATACAATTGAGCATATCAAGCGGGTGGCACAAATTTCATATTTGCAGCAGGATAGAGTAGGTCTTATGAGCCACGCACGATCCCGGATCTTCTCTCATGGCTTCCTAGCAACGCCAAAGAGTTATTCAAAGGTGATGAAAAGCAGATGATGGAATTTATTGTCGACCACGACCTTGGCGTGACCCGTGCGGTCGTTTTAACGAAACAAGGCAAGTACGGAGAGGCAGTTCGACAGTACCTGACGAAGACCAGGAAATGGAAGCACTAGACCTTGCTCTCGAGCATACCGACGAGGTGACGCGGGACGTACAGGTCTTCCATGCCGTCGCACCAGATTCTTATGGAGATATCTTTCATTCGGGTGTTGCGGATGGCCGGCAGCGTGGCGCGTCCTCTAAAAGAAAGAAGATCCTTATGTTACTCGAAAGGATCCCACGGGAGCACTTAAATGATGAAGACAGAAGATGGCGAGCTGGCCTCTTCTTTTATTTTGACCGATCGACTGACCTTTATGTACAGCTCGACATTTTCAAGCTTATTACCCTTGAAGTGAGGTCAACAGCGCACAGGAACATTGCCAACCTCTTCGCTGCGAAAGTCTCGACCGATCCATCAAACTTTTAGCACTAGACTACTTTTTCGATGACATCCCTCGGCTTTGGATGTATCCTCGCAGTCGGGAGTTGTCACATTTTGCAAATTTCTATGAGTATTCCCTCTTAATCAAAGATGCTGCCTTGGACAAAGCTCCCTGGGAGTCCGCATGGCTTTGTACACTCTTCCAATTCGAAATGGATGGGGAGGGTATCCGGATTAGGCCGGAAACACTTATCTACGAATTCATTAACTCGCAGCCAGAGGAATACCAGGGTTACCCACTGGTGTCGTTGTCGCGCGAAGCGTTTTCCTTCAATCTCCGACGGCTTCTTTCGGAGCGCCTTCACTGTCGCATAAAGGAGAAGGATAGAGTGACGTTGCATCTACGTCTGTTTGACCCATGCATCTGGTCGACCCTCGGCAGCACATGTAGCGGGGATCACTCAGCCACCCACCAAATCGACGAAAGCTGGTTCAATCGAAGAATTCTATTCTATTTGCAGCACATAATGATTCTCGATAATCACTATGTTTTCAGTCTTACGGACTTCCCCGTCCGGATACGGAATCAGAGGTAGGAAACGACATTAGTAACTTTTCCGAGTCTAACATGCGTCACTCCAGGCGCCTTCTCAGCTCTCTGGAAAATGCATTGAATCCGCTCCTACATCTTAGTGGCTCGATTGCTGCACTGAATGAAGATTTGATACCGGAGGCTAAGAACGGCTTTTCTACGGTCAAGCGGTGGTCTTTTGATATCCTGTATAAGCTCAACCCTTCGAGAGAGGAGCTTCAGGGCGATTTCCTCACGAACCTTTACAAGGCGTTCACGCTGGGGCGGCTCCGACAAGATGGCCGTACTGTCGATGACTGCCTACGCTGCATTCCATCCACACACCTTAGGAAACAACCACATCCGCGACTCATCATTTCTTGCCCACAAGGCTTTCGGGTATACACATTGCACGATTTCTTGGCTTTTATAGACGGTTCCGGTAATCTGATGCAGGGTGTCAAATTTTTCGGGTGCGGCTCGTTTGCTGGATATCACAAGTCCGGCATTCAATTAACGGCATCGATGACGACAGATACTTAGTCCGGGAGCGTATTCCAGTAGACCCTGCAGTGCTTTGTGCCATCGTGGAAAGATTGTTCGGGCTAATCATCATGACTGAAAGTTATAGAGAGAGCCTGCCCAGTGTCCTTCTCCCAAGAAGTTGGATCTTAACGTTGTGGCAGGATTTTATCAAGTTGAAGGAACGAGCAGTGCCGCAGTTGTGCGTACTCGCCCTGGAAACCGAAAATCTTTTGAAAGACATATATACGGGTGACTATCTAAGTCGCACAATAATAGACAGCAAAAACTTCAGTGAGCTCCTCTTACTATGTCGCCAACTTAAAATGACAAGCACTCGTTAGACCCGACAGACCTTGCGAACAAGGCGTTCAACTGTTCCAGGGATCTCCCACTGTGGTGTCTACGAGACCTATGTGTCACTCGCTTGTAGGTGTATGTTCCTTATTATCCCTTCTGATGTTTAACGCAAGCAAATAATAAAGATGCAGATGCTTCTGCTTACGTAGGTAGTTGCAGTCTCAATCATCACAAAAACTAATGAAAGCCCTACCAGTTGGCGAAAACTTCAGCAATCTCAGGGAGGCCGTCGTTCGAACAATAGGATCACTAAGAACTTTCTTCCCCAAATCGGCAAACTCTCATAGGAGGTGGATACTATGTCGCTGCGACAGTAATTTGACAGATTTCTGAAATGAACGTGGCAGATACACTAATTCCCAGCGTTGGCCAGAATTAGCCGAAGCCCTCTATCAATCTACGTCGTCGCCGTTCGATCACCTTGTTAGGCTCCGTTTGGATGGCTCTGCTATTATAGGTCCACAACCACCTGGCGTCCATTTGACCACGTTAAAGGAGTTGAATGTCATTCCCGATGTCACTCAACCTCGTCCTATATATGGCCAAATTCATACTGCCATGGCTGACTTGCGTGGAAACGCTGGAGCCTTTGAAAAGGCGGCTAATGGACATAAATTAATCACAGGTGGAATTGATGTGGGGTTGACATATCCAGTGGCGGCCAACACAGTGACGCAGAAGACATAGTAGAGTACTCAGCAAATGATACCGATGACCGTGATGATAGAGAAGAGCCCGAAAAACAGCTGAGGCACTTATCATCCAGAGAGCCGTGCGCAGATATATACTCAAACATCTCGAGGGAAACTCTAAAGACACAGTAACAATTGGACGAGGTCGCCTCTTCAAGGCCTGCAAGGCATCTGTGACTAAGGTTCACGCCAGGTACAGAAAGATTTACCTAGGACCCGTCCCTCACCTACTTCTCTGCGTGCAATGGATTGCCTCGCACGTTCAAGCATCGAAGAATGCCATTAAGGTCCGGCGTGCAGAGGCGACTCTTCAAGAATTATCGGACTTGGCGGTGCAGCAAACAGAGATAAAGTGAGGCATTTGGGTTTTTCTGGAAACTAAGAGACTGAAAGCTACGCACTAGCGCTATCCTCCGGGAGGCCCGCGAACTTCAAGCAAGTCTGAAACCCGGATCCACTAAACACCCGCGAAAGGATTTAGGAAGTCGTTGGGATGCTACACGGGACTTGGAGCCTATAAGAAGTGCAACCATGAAAACGAAGGAGTTGCTTGGACGACTATCATGTGGTCCAGAGGTCCCTACGACGAGTTCAAACTCGCCTGGAATGGCATTATGCCTCAAAGGTTACAGGAAGAGAAAGAGGACTGACCGTAGGATGGACAAGGGAGGCACCGACAGTGGTAAGCGAAAGTGGTAGCGTAAACAGTGTCAGTGTATAAAGGCCCACGCGTGTTGAGGGGATCATACACTTGATCGCCAAGTTAACTTGGCCCTGCACCGACCTCAATCTAAATTCAATAACCAGGAGGAGGAGGTTCATTCATTCATGACAGACAACTAATTTACCTGCGTCCTGTCTACCTACAGGAGTTCCTCTTGAGTCCGATCGTCTACTGGAATTGCAAAGACATCAACTTCACCCCCTCGCCCCCTTTTCCTCGCTAAAGTTGCGGTGCCTCCCGTTGAGAAACACCCTTTCTGAAAGGACCCACGCCAGAGTCATTTCTCTCCCCGAATTCGCGAATAGTGTTCTTAGTCAAAGAGGAAGTCATTCTTTCCACTGCATCATTTGCCCTTTATGACATGTACTTGGTTCAAGACTCATGACGAGCTTGAGGGCTTCACTTTGGGTCTCTTCCTTCTTCTGTAAGGATGACTCGGGCGTTGAGCATGAAACCTCCAGCTATCGCTCTTCCTGGTCGAACTCACTATTCCTCTCTTTGTTACAAGCCCTGAATCAGAGCACTTATAATTTAGTTTTCAAACATTGATATCAGTGCATGCACATCCCGCGCCGCCTGCACGTCCATTCCTTTCATTACTTCTCCGTCCTTATTGCCAGGCCAAGTTTTCACCTGTCCGTCTTCACCTCTCCGCCTTAATTGCCTCGTTTATAAGGTACATACATATGCTTGTAGTAGACAGCCAGCAAGCCAACAGAAGCAGAAATCAAATGGCATCTCCCTCCCTTTATCTTTATCTTTATCTTTGTGTGCTAAATAACTTCTCGACAATGTCAAAGCGTAAGGTCAAACGAAACCAGCTAGCAGCGTATTCGCAAGTTCAAGCACGACACACCCTCATTCAAAGTCTCAAGTTATCTTGGGGCTCCCTCCTCTCTATCTCTCTTCTCCTCTACTTCTGTCTTTTCGGGAAAACATTTTTTTTGCCTCGCACTCACCGCACTCACTGCGGATTGAATCCGTACACTTCCCGCGTCATGATTTGGGCGAACCTTTTGATCGTGTGGCGTGCGTTTGGAAAGGATCATCTTGTCTTTTTTTTATTTTTATGAACTATCCCCCCCCCCTCCCACATCACCCGCGCTCACTTTTACTTTCTAGACCGGAATACAGATACTTGAGGTGGAGGACCATGTTGGTCATGGTGAGCGAGATATGGGTAACGAACAGATTGCCTTTGACCTAGATCATCCCTGACAGTTCGTGTCGTGTCACGATCAATTAACGCTTGATACACCTGATGGATTAACAGGGTACCAAGAGAGGCTTGATATGAGGATCCAACACTTTGGCAAGATCAACTGCAAATTTTCCACTGTCTTCATAATCGTTTCGAATTCAATAGAAATGATGAGGCTGTACAACTCTCAACAACTTGTGGCCCCCCTTCCCTCCCCTCACCCTTCCCACAAGGATACAGGGCTCTTTCTATACGTGTTCATAGACACCTATAATCTCTATTTTTCAACCCTGAGTCTCATATCGGTTGCTTGATGGTGGTGAGTGCTTACTGAACCCTTCCGCCACATTAATTAGATCTTTTGAGATTTGACCCGCCACCAAGTTTCCATTGACGTTCCCACTTACGGTCCGAGATTATGAAACCATCAACTGTGGTTTTTGTTCTTTTAACAACATAGCTTCCTAACCTGCTCACAGATCTCACTTGAGTTACTCCGTCAGTAAATAAACAAAAGAGAGAGAATGACCCTGACTAACCGCAGATTGAATTAATTACACGCGGCTATGTGAAATTCTCTCATATAATCTCGAAACTTGGGTTCTCTTCTCTTTTTTTTTTTCTTTATATTTAGATTGGATGGAATACCTTGACCTCGAGACACGAGACACACGAGGCACACGAGACACAAGATACAATCCTTTGTGGGGTTTGAAAAACAAAACAAAGAATGATTACTATTGTGGAAGTCAGAGTGCGCACCACGACACGTTATCCGATGTTTGGGTCCCCGCTTACTGTTTGTAGTGTCCGGCGACCCCGGCAGCGTCAAGGTAGGATGTTGGACGCTGATGATGAATTTAACGTATCATAGACATCATTCTGTACCCACCTAAACACTCCAAGCCACCATCGAACACCACTGATCATCCACCCAGCCCTAGAGGCTGTTCCTCCTCCGTATCTTATCGGAGAGGAGCAACTCATCAATGAGGAAGGGGAGGGGGGGTTTGCCTTGCGCCTTACCTAATGGATTAAGGCACGCGTATTAGGGTCCAGACGCACCTGCGCGCGTGTAACAAGACTTGAGTCCGCCAACAAGGCAACATCCCCGTTTGTTTGTTTTTTTCTAAAAGTTCCGAATAACGCCCTGCACGCCCACCCCGATTGATGCGCAATGGCGATCTCGACAAACCTGCGGTGATCGTATATTCGGTCCGATGAAGACCCTTCCCCCCCCCCCCCTCTCATATCGTTCAACTTTAATGAACCCCCTATAGATTCCTCATCGACCAAAAAAAAAAACCCACGCAGAGCTCATTGATTGTAATCCAAGGCTAAACCGAACTCCCGGAAAGTGCAGAGTATTCGGAGATAAAGGTCGCGTCACCTTCCTCAACAACGTACTGTATATAATATGCCTTGGTGACACACATGTGTTGGTTACATCTGCAAAAGTCTTCGATGAAGTATCATATAAAGGATCGCTCCGAATCAATGAGTGCCACCGGAATGAATGATTAGATATCGACCCGGACAGAGAACCAAAGATTTCATACGATCCATTATACATTTGAAGATGGATGACCAGCAACAGAGATTTCCTTTCGACCCCTTGATTGATCTTTGCTGATAGAGATAAGATTCTGCTTCGTTGAACCCCCTAGGGAAGTCGCAGGAAACAACGATACCCTACAACGTGTTCAATGTTCAAATGTTTAACAGGTTTCAAAATAGGGAGGAGTAGAGAAGCGCGATCGTGCGTCAGGTTCGTTCGTTTGACTTTTACTCTTGAATCCAAGTTGGGGTAAATGCCCTTTGCCCGAAGAATAGCATAGCAGCAATAGCAGTAGTAGTAGTAGCAGCAGCAGATTAAAGGAGTGGGAAACCACCATGGTGGGATAAGAAGGTTCCCAATACCATGACTAAGCCCACATAGAAGTTCACCCTACCTACCTGATACTTGATGTGGAGGAGCGCCGTGCGCCCAGGGGCATAATCGCAGAAGACCCGCCAGCACATAGGAAGAAAGAAATCGCGAGAAGGTGTATTGGATCCAGAAAAGCGTATATTACACACACTTGGGCGTTGGTGTATTGTGCGCCACAACTCAAATTATTATAGAGAAGCAGGGTGCTCTCCAGTCCGGAACTATATGCCATCTCGAGCTCGACGAGACCAGATAGATGAACGTGGGGAGCGGCAAGCTTGCGCGGCTGCTGCTGCTGCTGCTGCTGCGCGTGACAAATGAGGAACAAAGGGGTCAATCAACAATGAGAGTTCTTGTGCTTAGTTTGAGTGCGGTGCAATGACTATGACTCTAGAAACTCTGGACCCGTTGAACTTTGATATCTGTTTCAGCCTCCTCCTCCCCCCCCCCCAATCCCATCCCATCCCATTGACGGGTATGTGTATTGCGTTCAAACGATTCGGGAAAAATTAGCCCAATATAACGGCGGAAACTGACCAGGGAAGCCGAACTAAAAGGGCCCGCCCCCACATCCGACATAGCAAATGGAAGGGGAGAGGAGACTTACGAACAAAAGGTTTCTGTATATGTGCACATGCATGCAAACCCCCACAGCATTGAACAAGATCATGATTTTGATTTTTGATTTTGATTTTGACACACGCGCGGCGTGGACCCAGTCAGTGATGCGTGATGGACCTCCGAGTCAGCTTCTCGTTTGAGCCACATACACAATCCATTGAAAGGCAATAAGAGAGAGTAAAAAAAACAAGACAAAGAAAGAAAAAAAAAAACTCGCATAGGTGAAAATTCGAAATTCAAATAACGTACAAATTTTATTTTGAAAAAAAAAGACAAGTCTTTTTTTTAGTAGCAGCGAGGATAAGCAGGCCTTGAGGAATAATAAAAAGGCCAGTAATGGTAGGCTAAGGCTAAGCGGTGGACTTTTGACGGAGGAGGTCGGCTCCGCGGAGGACAAATATTAAATTGGCACGTGTGTTCATTTGGTGGCTAAAAAGGAAATTGAATTATGGCATGAAAGCACACACCAAAAGACAACAAAGCCCATGGAGCGGACTTTCAAAAAAAGATTGCGGGAACCTCTGAAGGGGGGGGGAGGATTGGAGCTGTGGGGGCTGTGAGATGGAGTCGAAGCTGGAGCTGAGCTGAGCTTGAAGGTGGGAGTAGTTAGTACCCATTAAAGGATCATGGGTCAAAAAAAAAGCCAGTCAGAGAAAGTTTGGGAGTAAGGGCTATGTGTGCTGAATCATGCGCGCGCGCGCGTGGAAAGCAAAAAAAAAGAAAGTGGGATAGCTCTGGTGCCACGCCGCACCAAAAAATGTGATAGCTATGCAAAGACGCATGGCGCGCGCGCTGGCAAATTCGTCCCTTGTTGTTGTTGCTTTTTTTTTTTTCCCTTCGAATCGGTGGCACTACACGTTGCAGTTGCAACAAGGCTAAGGTTGCCGGATAGGGAGGTGAGCGTGATGAGAGGGAAACGGGAACCAAGTGGATCGTAGGCACCGCCACGTTGCACGGTTGACAGTTCTCTGACGGCCATAGTTGGGGTTCATCACCAGCGTATCCAGCATGGTCCCTAAATAAGCAAACTTGTAAGGTAAAGTAAGGTAAGGTAAGGTAACTCACTCTCAGGACAGAAAAGCCGCGGAGTTGGCTAAAGGTGGTTAGGAGCAAGCAAGGACGGAGGATATAGCCACCTAGGGTAGCAGTTACTGCAGTAGGATACTGTCGTTCTCGTAGCGGGTTGGTATAGTCGTATGTAGACATTGAAGGAGATGGGACAACAACTCGGAGCACAACGTGTCGCTGCTACTGAGACAGGAGGAGACGGTTGAGGATAATTACATCAACATGCGGTGATATCGAGAGTTCAGGAACACGAATATGCCAGCAGCACTACAGGAGAAGGTCGTTGGCAAGGTACTACTATACTAGATGAAATGAACATAAAATTATAGTAGTTTCCCTCCAGGAACGTTTTGAACATTTCTCACCGGGATGAATGATGAGACGACATTGACCACGATTATACCGGATGATGGCCTATACAATCTCCACCCCCCATCCATAAAACGAATTAGCTATCAGACTAGCCACATTAGAGCCTGTTTGAAGCGCTGCCCCATGAGGTACAGCATCGCATCGCTACCATAAAGAGTGTCAAACGGAAGCGCCATGTTATCCGTTGCTCACCACTGGCTTATCTGAACTTGTCGTGCACGGTGGACGCTCATATCCCTGTTGCCCATTAAGCCACGTTTTCACAGCAGTACAACACAACCCACCGCATAAAGTATCCGAAACATGCGCCCAACAGATTAATGAAAGGGGAAAAGAAAAAAAAAAGGAGAAGTGAACGCTTAGTCCCTCATGCTCATAACTTTGGACTGCAGTCAAAAAAAAGCTGGTTGTTATTTTATTTTCGACTTGATGACATACATTTTGACGTTTCAGTCATCCTCCCAACACATCGCGGCGCGGGGGAAATCAATGAAATATGAGCAGAGCAACGGGAATAGCCCTGAACCCAACCCCAATTTGGTAAAGACATTTGAAGGAACTTAATCCTGTGATTCTGGCATGGTGGTAGTACCGGTAATTCATCATCTACACGGTCATTTTGACATGAGCTTGATTGGATACAAGCTCCCCGAAGGTTTTTTTTTTTTCTTTACTAATGCTGGTGGCATGTACGGCATTATCATGAGAGAAAGGAGAACAGACCAATCGGGTTATCAAGGAACATTTTCACTAAGAGCAGAGTTGGAGTTGAGTTGAGTTACAGAGAGCGTAAAGAGCTAGAGAGCCAGAGAAGGAGAAAGAGAAGGGAGAAGGGAGAAGAGAAGAAGTTAGGAGTTATCCAATCATCCACTCAAGACACCGCACGCAAACACCACGTCTCCGTCTCCGTTTCCGTCGTCTAATGAGTACATCCCCATTCTGGGATTGCTCGACCCCAGTGCCACTCTGAATGGTTTTATCCTCACAGCACATCCGGGACTGACAGGGGAAAACGGCCATGGACATTTGATACTTTGTCTGTCCAGTACAGCCCTGCGCCCCGTACCGTACGTACCGACTGCAAGGAGAGAGGCAGTAGTAACACCACGCGCAACATGAGCGTTTATCATGCTTCCAAAGGGATAAACCCGGTTGTCAATCTTGTGCTGTATGTGAGCGTGTGTATGTGTATATGTGTGTGATATAGAAGCCAAGAGCCAGCGATAATCATGCGCAGCCACTCCACTACCGATCCGTTCGTCAAAAGCAACGTGCGCATGTTCGAGCCGCGTGTATACTGTATATACCAGAAATAACTCAGAAGCCGCGCTAAATGGAATGAGAACCGGAGGGAGGTTCCTTCCGTGAGTCACCAACCGTCAGACGGTGATGAGGAGGACGGAGTATGATTGGTCATCGTTCTCTTTTTTTTATTTATTTTCGTTCTCCGCGCGCGGGAGAGAGAAGAGGGAGGGGACTCGGAAACAATTCCACGACTCTAGCGCATGTAATAATAATAATAATAATAATAAATGGGGGGGAGGGGGCAAGCAAAGACGAGAAGGCAGGAAGTAAAATCATAACGACGACGAAAACGTTTACTGGTGCTGGCCAGGTGTCGAGTTCGGCAGCGCCAAATCTTGATGCTGCGTGCGCGTGTTAAGGAACAAGGAAGACAACCGGGCGGATATCACGGGTGCGTGCCGTCGGTGCGAGCCACGTGTAAAGAATAGGGGGGGAGGAGGGGGGAGGAGGAGGTGAGAGTGGGAAGGGATTTGGAGGGATGGAGGGACGGAGGGGAAGGAAGTGAGGAAGTGAATGAAGAGGGGCCGCGGCAAGGGCCAGCCATTAAAGTTAACCTTGATTGAGCCTAACTATCGGTTACCGTTATCGCGGCGGCAAATCCTACCAACACAAAACGTGTGTACACCCGCGCGCGCCCATCGCAGCGCCCTTCTTAATCCTAACTTTCAGACCACTTTAGCCTTGCTCGGCTCATTGCAAGTTCGGAGTTTTTGCCGGGGGGGAGGGGAGCGGGGAAAAAAAAAAAAAGTCCCGCTCTCTCGCCCGCGTACCGCGCACCCGAGTGAGGGAACATACCCCAGGCGGTGAATTATTAACATTAACATTAACATAACATACATACATAACATAATATAACATAACATAACCCATGAATGAAGGGGCTCCCTCCCTGAACAGGGTCCTTCAGCTTTGGTATCTATCTAAAGGTGATCCGCATTGCCTCCGTTACAAGATGTCGCTGAAGTTTTATGGTCTGTTATCGAATGTGCCAGCTGACAATAAGATTGGGCGTTCAACTTTTAATCGATTACTGCTGAGAAGCGAAACGAAAGTCGTAAAGAATGCTCTCTCTCTTAGATTAGTCTTCTCTAGAGAAACAGGTGAACCGCTTCCGCTCATCTTGGAGAGGTAGGTAAAGTGAACGTGTGTACGTCTGTGTGTATGCATGTGCGTGTAGTGTGTAGTGTAATGTAGTGTAGTGTAGTGTAGTATGCTGGTGTGTCAGGCCCTTCGGGTTGTATGGCTCGTCCTTGCACGCGCAAAGCTGTTCTTCATTGGAAGCAGTCAGTTTAAATAAATTAATCTCCACAGTTTCTCCGCCTGATGCGTGGAATAGAATGTTACCGCCCTTGCGACCGATTTTAAGGTTAAATCGGCTCAGAGATAGATACCTTGGGATTTGACTCGATAGGGGGAGGGGCGCAAATACCCAATACCCAATACCTTTCTTCAACAACGCGACCGGTGCAGCGAAATTATAACCGATAGATGATTTACATGGAGTGGTGGCGTATTCCTCTCGGCTAACGCCAGGTGGTATTGTTAGTCTCTAGACCTTAGAGCCATAGTGAAGAAAGAGAGAGGAGAAGCCTCTTCTTTCGTCCTCTTTCTCATCACAAATCACATTTAGAACCAGAAAGTTTTAACGATGCAATTTGCACGCAGTTTACCTTTTTTTTTATTTTTTATTTTATTTCAAACTATGTTTTTTTTTAAACTGTTTCTACTTCACACCGAGAGGACTCCGCGGAACCGGACTTATCCTCACTTTTATGGTTATAGCCACACAACACGTTGTCTTGTCCCTGGTTTGTTTCACCCCGCGACTCGCTGCGGTGATGTCCAACAATGTTAAATGCAAGCACCCGTGCCCACACACAATGCACTGCCGTACCGTTCAAAGGACATTTGTGCTATGTAAACCATCACTGCTTAGGCTATCCCCGCGTTGAGCAACTCACCGCTGCGTGGTAAGACTGAACAAGTATACATTACTGTTCTCATTTAAAACCTCAACCCCGCGGCCGATGCGCTCAGGAATTGGACTCACGCGAACGAACCGAAACAGATGGAAAAAAAAAACCGCGACGCAATTGCATGTCAGTCATGTTAGCGAAGCAGGTTGATTATGATGCCATTATGATGTGGAGTGTAACTGTTCTCTCTTCTCCCTCTATCCCCCCCACTTCCTCTCCGGGATGTATTTTAAAGGATGACGCTCACCGTTTTTTTTTTTGATGATAGAGGGAAACTCAAGTCCACCTGCCCTCTTGACGGTACTATTGTTGGTTCTTCTGCGAATACGCATATCCGCAGCAAACCCGCTATTAGTATGCATGAGGATTGGTAGGTAACCCCGAAGAAAAGGGGAAGAGAAGGGAGCAACCCCAACTTGTTGTGTGACATTGGCCGCATACCACACGGGAAAATTACTCGTGGAATGGTTATCGGCACCACCTTCCACAAAGGAAAAGCCTCCTCCATGGGCATATAGGCGAAGCAAAGCAAAAAGCAAAGCAAAGCAAAAGAAAAAAGAAAAGAAAAGAAAAAAAGAAAAACAACATGGAGAAACCATGAGTGGTGTTTATCGTTCCTTTTTTCTCTTCTTCGGAAACTTCTTTCTCTTGCCATCCACCAACCACTTGCTCTTCTCTCTCTCTCTCTCTCCCCTTTCTTCATTCTTTTTCGACGTTTCTGTTCGCTTGAGAGGGGCTACCAATGATTTACCAATAGAACCTACCATCAACAAGCCGACCCCAGACTGCTGTCGGCAGTCACGTCATTAATATAATGTGGGGGATGGGGGGGGGGACGGGGTCAAAGCGCCTTTTTTATTAATTATTATTACTCTCTTTAACAGCGCGCGCCCCGATCGCCTCATCCATGTATAATCCATGCGCCGACCCATGACGTTCAGCTCAAAAAGCGAATTCGAGATCATCGTCATCATCATCATCGTCATCATTTCAAAAATAAAATAAAATAAAATGGAAAGCAAAATGGAAAAGGAAAGCAAAAAAGAGGGGGAGAGTGAGGTGAATCACATGCTCAAAATTATCTTGCTTTAGCTTTGTGTACACGTCAAGAGAGAGAGAGAGAGGGGGAAAAGGTGCGTAATTGCATTTTCATTTCTTTTGGTTTTTGTTTTTTTTCTTGGGCCAGAACGTTCCTAAAAAATTGAAATTAAAAGAGGATCATCATATTGCTCATACTGACGCTTACACCCCCCCCTCTCCATCTTATCCAACGTCATGCATGCATGCATAGATCATCCTCAATTGATGAAAGGCAGGGCTCGTCGTAGTATTAGTGGATGGACGTCTGGAGTCCTCGAACATGAGTGAGGTTTAATATTCCAAAAATAAAATTATTAAAAACCACATGGTCCCATTCCCTTGCCCCTTACTTACCGTTATGTGCATACGTGTGTGTGCTCTCTCGACTCTCCCTCTGAACCTTGTCTTTTTGTTTTTTTGTATTATTCGTATATTCATTAGTTGACCGGACTGAGCGGAACTTTTTTTTTTTTTTTTGGCAAAAAACTGTTTCGAGAGCGAGTTTGTGTTCGGCGAACTCTGTTTTTGGTGATGCCGTCCCGAGAGTTCGTTAGTTTAGTTTTAGGAAACCTATGAGTATGAGTAAAAAGGGGTGTCTGTGGCGGTGGTACTATCATCACGCGACCTGTTTTTGGTTTATTTATTATTTATTTATTTAATTTGTTTTTGCTTTTTTGGCCTGACGCGCTAAGTTGGGGGGGGGGGGGCGGGGCTGCGCTGGATTGGATTGGATTGGATTGGATTGGATTGATGGTGTTGTGTTGTGTTGTGTTGTGTTATGTGATGGTGATGAAAAGGGTTTGTTGATCTTGTTGTTGGTTGGTTTTGTTTGATTATGATTTGTTGGTCCGTGTAATATTGCCATCATACACACATATGTATGGTGCTGGCCGAGTTGCCAATTCTGGCTCTCTCGGACAAGACAAGGGGGGGGGGACAAGAGAAGACAAGACTACTAGCTAGACAAGACAAGACAAACAAAGGGGGGGGGGGGGGAATATGAGAAGGGGGAATCGGGTCATTGCCATTTTACTTACGTTGTCGGTCGGCTACGGCTACTTTTTATTTTATTTTTATTTTATTTCGTAGATCATTAATTTCCAACTTTTCTCGCTAACCGACAGGCCGACAGATCGCACTCTCAAAAAACAAAATAACGTTAATGGATTGGGGGGGGGGTGGGGGAGGGGAGTTGAGAAGGGTATGAAGGACAGGCAACAATAGTACTAACCACTACTGGTATACTCTAACTAACCAACCCAGCCCGGGAATAAAAAAAATTTATTCAAAAAGGGGGCGGCGAGCCTCTTGTACTTGTACTTGTACTTGTACGTGGGAAGTGTGAAGTGTGTAATACTTGAATTCCTTGGCTATTTAGATATCATACCGCCATCTACCATGCACCATGTGGGTTGTGTGGAGGAGGGGTGTGAGCGGGATGGTGAGCGAGCGGGATACCCAATCTTTTACCCCCTGTCACGTGGCGCAGATCTGAGGCATTTAAGTACAGTATACAACGGTAACAACGGTAAACTCGCCTCTATGAATGACCCTGGTTGCTTGCAAAAAAAAAATCAAAAAAAAAAAAAATCAAAAAAAAATCATCAATATAAATTTCTTTCGGCCGAGGAGGGTGGTCGACCTCAGATCGAGACACATTTTCTCCACAAGGTTTATTTTATTTCATTTTATTTTTCGGACCAAACTACAACTCTCGTCACCTTCACGGTTGAGTTTGGTTTGTTTTTTTTACGCGCGGGTCTCATCGGGCCCGTGTGCCGGTCTAGCTGTAACGTAAACGTAAGTAAAAAGGCGTAGTAGGTCCGCGCGAATCGTAAAAGAAATCCCGTGCTCGTGCCCCTTCTAGCCCTCCCGTGAGAGGAGACGACGTGCGCCTGGCCCGAAGGGATTAAAAAGCACCCTGTCCCTGACGACAAATCCGTCAACGTCGAAAAAAAAAAAAAAAAAAGAGGGGAATGCGTGGGAACGAAGGGTGAGCGACCCAGGCCGAACCAATCCCGCGCCGACGTAGACTTGCAATTTCGTTGTTTTATTTTTTTCCAAGCGAAGTGTCTGATTGACTTTTGCTATGGAATGTCGGTCCTCGTTCACCCACCAATCGCACATATTGTACGTACGTACGAATGAAGGGCTATGTCCTCGTGATTCTTCCCCCCCCCCCGCACGAGGTACGACGGTTTGGGGGGGGGGGAGGGCCTTGACATGCATTGACATTGACGTGGGGCTGGCTTGGCTCACGTTAATCAACGAAATAAGGAGTAAGAGACCGAGCAATGGAGACAGCATTATGCGTACATGTGATTTGTTGATCCCTCATCAAATGAAATGAGGTGAAAGTCGCTAGTGCTCATGTGAGGGCTGATTGGACTCTGCCGGGGTGGTTGACGAGAAATTACATAAACGGTGGTGGTGGCAATAGCGATGCGATGATGATGATCGTGTATCATGTAATGTAAATAAATATTTACCACTAGATTGCCTGTGAAGGGGGGAGAGGTGGGCAAGACAGAGAAAGTTACCCGTACCGGTGTACAAAATAGCGATCATCATCATCAGCAGAGGATTTCTTTCGCGAACCCCTGTAAGGTCTTAGTCTAAGCGACGGCCAACTCCGAGGTCCCATGTGGCGGCCACCCTTGAACGCGTTGACCGACCAAAGTGCCAACGGACACCGCATGGCTTTCATGAGGGCTCACCGTTTGCGAGGTGAGGAAGAACGCGACTGGCTCTCTAAACCGATCGCTCTCACCGCCTGAAACGTGAAGGCCGGATGCGAGGACAGGACGGGACCAGCGACGCTTGCAATAGGTTGGCCGGTTGTCACGGGCCAATCAAGTGGCAAACATTTACGTAGAGAGGGCTTGTTGTTTAACCAAAAACTGAAAGCGCTCGGTCTCCGCTTGGTTGGGACTTGACTTGACGACGAACTATTCGGAAGGGTCGCACTACTACATCTTGGACCAGGTAAGCCATATAGCTAAGCTTGTCATCTCGGCAGACAGGCTCTATTCCGCAATCGCCGCGGGGCGGGGGGAATGAGGGACGAGGACGACAGGTGTAATTGGATTTAGACTATATGGATGGATGGAAGGGAAGCAAAAAGGCTTGATGAGAATAAAGAAAAAATAAATGACGCCGCTTGTTGCGGCGTCGGCCTACTTAGTAAGTAAGAAATTTGTGTACATAGTATTTTCTTTATTTTATTTTTCGCGTGGGCGCGGTTGGGCGGGGGTGTGAAGCGCTTTCATTTCCGCTGGCCATGCACCTTTTTCGTGCACGAGAGCGGGGTAGACATCCCGGTAAACGCGGAGGGGAATGGAGAGCGCGTGGGGGTGGGTGGGTGTGGAGGGGGGGGAGAGGAGGGGAGAGGAGGGGAGGGTGGGAGGGAGAAGAGAATTACCGCGGCATTTGTGTGACTTGGTTGCTAGTTACTAGTTGCGGAGGTGAGTGAATTGACCAACGTGGGCTCGGTACGTTTAAAAAAAAAAAAAAAGTAGGAGGGGTAGTGAGGGGAAAAAGAAAAAGCAGCTGTTGAAGGACAGACAGTACGATTTAGCATGGGAGCGGACAGGTACAGGTAACGGTAAAGATAACGGGATGTGGTTGGCAGAGTTGGACAGAGGACGGAGATGGGGATAATGGAGGAGAGAGGTTTGGAGCTAGTTGTGCCGGCATGATATGAAGAATAGCGCCACGGTCAGAGGCCAATCGGGGAGAGACGGTAAAGGGCCAATGAGGGACAGCGGTGATTGCCATCGGTGAAGAGGACTAATAAGGCGAGAGGGACTGGGCGAGGCGGGGATTATCCGGACACTAAAGGAGAGTGAGTGAGTGAGCGAGTGAGCGAGTCGAATTGAGAATGAGGAATGTGTGTATGTGTATGTGTGTATGTTACGGGTGCAGATCGCTTGGGTGGGTAATGAGAATGAGAATGAGAATGAGATGAGCACGCGTCGCAAATTGATCATTGATTGATTGGTTGTTAGTTAATACAATATTAATTTTACTAGGGATGGGGAAGGGGGGACGGGGGGAGAGGGGGAAAGAGGATATGGAGATGAGATGAGGATTGAGGGGGGGATGAGGGATAGAGGAATTCAGAGGATGGGGATGAGGATGAGGATGAGGATAAAGATGGAGATGAAGATGGGAAAAGAAAGGGAAAAGGAAAGGAAGAGTGTTGAAGTTAGCGTTGATCTTTTGGAATTGAAATCGATTAGAGGAAAGAGAAAACCAGATATGGAAATGGATATGAAAGATTCCAGTTTAAGATGATGATCGAAGGGAAAAGGCCGAGCGCGGGTTTACGTGGACGGGATGAGTGGCTGAGATCCAAGATTGATCTCATTACCAGGTAATTGGCTCATCCTTGGGGTCAAACTCGCTCCCTCGTCTCGTCACCGTCACCAATAAAATAATAAATACTCACACTCACTCATCCTTTCATCAGTTATCTCAACCCGCACCCGCACCCGCACCCGTACCCGCATCCGTACCCGTCACGGTTAACCAACCAACCTACCAACCAACCTTTAGCCAATATCATCCTTTCCCCCTTCCCCTCTCCCCTAATGTCATCTTCTACCTCATCCTCATCTTTATCCTCATCCTCATCTCCCTCTCCTCAATCCGTCTTGGGTTCACTCACAGCCGCTCTTCGTTCAAGAGACTCTATCGACTCTTCTTCTTCTATCCCCAGATCTCCCGCTTCCTCTACCTCACTCCCTTCTCTCACAGACACTGGTTCTTCCTCATCTTGTTCTTCCCTCTCTTCCCTTTCATCTCAAACACCAGCTCCCAATGAACACTTAGCTGTCTTTCTCCCACGCAACTTATGGAAACAGGATATCGATGCCCCTTATTGCGACACCTTTGTCTGCCGTAAGCCCTTCACCCTCATGGAAAGGCGTCATGTACGTGTTACCACATGTCCGGCTTTCCCTAGGCCCTTCTCTTTATAACACTCTACTCTAACACATACATCTTCTTTAGCATTGTAGAAAGTGCGGCGGCATCTTTTGCGCTGCCTGCTCTTCACGGACCACTCCCCTTCTGGACACCACAGCCCTATCCTTTGTTTATCCCCCTCGTGGTACCTCAATCGCTGCATTCGCGTCCCCCACTTCTCCTGTTCTTCCTGCCCGTGTGTGCGACGCATGTTACGCCCAAATCCACTGTACCCCCATCTCTCGCCCCCATTCATCCTCCTTGTCCTCCTCCTCAGCGTCCGTAACTACATTACCTTCTTCTCGTCCTGCCGCACCACGCCGTTCCCGTACTCTTCCCCTAGCACCACCACCACCGGATCCTTCTCTTCCCGATGACTTACGCAGCTATCCTCTTCGGATCCGCTCCGATATATGCAAAGCTACTGGAGGCGGGAGGTGGATGCCTAAGCCATCTCCGATCCCTGACTACATGAAGCGCGTCCCTGGCCGCAAGGCACCGTACGAAGTTGCTCTTGAGGAGGAAGAGGCTGCCGCTCGAAGAGCGCGCGCAAATCCAGTCATCCGGGATGGTGGTACGTTTGGCTGTCTTTGGTTCTACCTGTAAACTGATCACCTTTTGTTTGGAACAGACTTTCAATACCGTCCACCACGCGCACGTGAACCGAGTGCACCGGAACGTCCTCTCGAGTTTTCCACCTTCTGATTTGACTTTTTTTTTGCTATTTGTGCACTCATCAGGTTTTTTTTTTTTCTGCTCTCTGGTCTACATCTGTTGTTGTTGTTCATCTCGTGGTTTCTCTTAACCCTTTGCCCTTGCGACACATCCTGACACTGTCAACCGTACTTATTTATAATTCAACTTACACTGCCTACTCACCACCCCTTTTACTCACACACACATACACACACACCTGCTGTCCATGCTGTACATACCTACCACTATGTTATACCTACTTGGCCCTCGTGCTCTTATACCTCGACGACTTGCAGTCTTGCTCTCGGCGCTCACTCTTGTGCTATATAGTTGTTTATCTCTATGTTAAGGTGCTCAGATTATAATATGCAGAGTATACATAGATATGATTTTCTTTTCTGAAACGCGTGTGTACCGATTGGCCCATCAAGGCTGTGTGGTGTGGAGTTCAATTTCACCTTTTTATGGATTCAATGCCGGCATTAAACCAAAGGCTTGGTCATTTGCGCCCTACTGGTTGCTTGATGGAGTGTCTGTCGTACATATATGTAGATTGAACTTGATGGTTGGTCGGTCGAAGGATGAGGCCGGGGAAGACTATTCGAATATGAAACTGAATGAATAAGAGAGGGAGGTGGAGAGAGAGCCCTGAGAAAGGCCCCCCGATGGGATGATGTGTGTGTAAAAATTAAAATAATAAAATAATAATAAAATAGAAGGAACCCCTTCGGTCAGGAACGAGGGTAGGTGCGTGCGGTCGCATTTTCTCGCGTGCCTCGTGTTGGCACGGAAACAATTACAACTTCTAGGGTTTGGGTTGTGTGTGTTGTGTATTAATGTTAGTGTTAAGTGGAGTTTTTTGTCGGTCTGTCTCCGTCTATCGGTCTCTCGGTTCTCTCGGTGTCGGTGTGTCGATGTGTCCGTTTCTGTTTCCGAGTCTGTGTCTGTGTCTGTGTCTGTGTCCGTGTCTGTGTCTGTGTCCGTGTCTGTGTCTGTGTCTGTGTCTATGTCTGTCCTCACACACCTCCATCTCAATCCAATCCAGACCAGACCACCACCCCTTCCGAGTATATATGATCAATGATCATATCATGATATATCGATTATTTGGATTAGATCTACCCAATAAAATAAAAAATATAAAAATTTAGGGGCGAGAGTCATAAGCTAAATACAGAAACTCCCCCCGAAACAAGCAAGCTTTTCTGGCCCCGTCAGGGTCGTCGGGAGATGGAATAGGCAGGCGCCTGTTGTGGGGACAAGCTAGAAAGAGGGAGGGAGATGTCGGCTCTCCCCGGAGTTTTTATTTTCTTAAAATTTAAATATTTTATTTTGTCTTCCCCGGACACAGTCTGAGCATCAAAAAAAAATAAAAGTTGAGTTGAGACGAGACTTTTGTGTACCACACACACACACACACACACACACCACAAACCAAAGAGGTTGGCTGCTGTTAGTCAAATTCGGTATCTATACTACCATATATACATATACTAACTTTAATAAACGAAATGACCTTTAAAAAATGCTTTGTGCTTATTCATTTAATCGCGTTGTTGTTGTTTTGATTTATTTTTTTTTAAATCAAAAGAAACTCCCTCTCCTGGTGTGCGCGCGAAGGGGATAGGGATAAGGGGGTCCATGGCATTGGGAAGGGACCCAGAATCAGACCGGAAACAGATGTGTATGGTATGTATGTATGGTATGTATGTATGTATATGTATATACTATAATACATATACATATAGCCTTAGCCTCAGCCCTTAGCCTCTCTCCTCTCTAACTCTAAGGATCGATCAAAGGTAAAGGGGGGGGGGGGGCGCGCTTACAACCATATGATAATGAGATGAGAGGGAAACAAAAAAAAATCACGGTCAACGGTCCCACACCTCTTTTCCGCCGCCCGCCATCTCGCACAGCCCCCCCACTCCCCTGGCATAGGCATATGTTGGTTGGTACTTGGTACCATACATACATACATTACATGCATGTGATTGTCATTGGGTTGTGGGTCGGTCAGTCGGTCGGTCCACTTATTTTCTATATGGTCATGTCATTCATTGGAGTTGGAGAGAGAGAGAGAGAGAGCTAAATATAAAAAAAGGGGGGGAGGGGAGTGGGGGTTAGTCAGATCTCTTCGGTGATGATGATGATTCCCCCTTCCCCCCAAGGAAAAAAGGACAGTTAGGCGGCGTTTTGGTCTCTCTCCCCCCCCCCTTCCCCTTTTTCGTTTCATTCTTTGCATCGTGACACAGGTCATGTTACAGAGTCATGCGCGGTTGCTAATTAGCTAGTTTTTATTTTAATTTTATTGCTCTGATGATGATTAGATAGATAGATAGAGATGGGTAGGATAGCCTCCGTCAGGTAAGGCCATCCCATAATACTCTTTTTTTTTACTCTCTTTTTTTTTTTTTTTTCCTTTTCCTTTCCGACTTGTGACATCTTGAAGAAAACCAAAAAAAAAAAAAAAGAAAAACGGCCACGGATGATTAACCCATCGATCTCTTTTTTTTTTATTTGGGTATGGCTGCTCTTTTTAGGCCCGTCATGATATCTCCTGAATGAGCAGGCAGGCAGTAGACAAGTGGGCACACGACCCGAGTGACCCTCGCGAACAATCGAGGGGGTATTTATTATCAGGGTAGCGAGCAATGTATTATTTATAAATATATCACCACTACTCCGAGAAAACCTCGCGCGCAATTGAACCCTCCCTCGTGACGATTTGTCAAGGTCCAAGGCAAGAGATGGAGGGGGGTAAACCTGTTTACAAAGACGCAGAGAGACACAGACACAGACAGGAACCGCGGCCCGATCTCTGGCGCGCGCAGGGAAGAGAAGCGATCGATTTTTCGATTTTTCATATTTTTATTTTTATTTTGTTAGAGCTCGAGAAAAAGGAAAAGCAATTTCTTCTTCTCCCTTCTTTTTTTTTATTTTGACAAGACAACTGTTTTGGGCGGGGGCGTGGGGGTGGGGATGTGGGGATGTGGGGGGGGGGGGTGGGGGGAAAGATCTTGATGACTTTTTTCGATTTTGTTTTTTTTGTATAAATTACGTCTCTGTCTGAATATGACGTTGTTCATCTGGTGAGATCCCTCCAAACAACACTACTACTTCTCACTCTCTCTTTTTTTTCCTTTAAAAAAAAAAAACATTGCACTCGTCCTCGTGACGGACCAAAAAAGGGTCATATCGTGGGTTATTAGGAAGAACCCCCCCCCCCCCCCTTCCCTTCCCTTCCCTTCTTCTTGGCGTCATCGATAGCCGCAAAGTCAGCCACAACACACACCCCAGTCATGAGGGGGGGGGGGAACTCTGTCAAGTCAGGTCCCAGGGCCTGACAAATCGAAGACTTGCCTCGAGGCGCAAGGGGGGGGGGTGGGGGTTGGTTATACCAGCTGGCGTTAACTTTTGGGTATCAAGTTACGGTCAACAGTGAATTTTTTTGCATCCTTGGGACAACATCCCTCGGTCAGACACGGCGCAAAGGAATCCAATTTGTCGTTCGTGTGGGTATATCGATGAAAACAGGAGAGGGTTACCTGATTAGTCGTGATGGGCCACATCGTGTCTTTTTTTTTCTTGTTTCTTGTTTCTTTTTCTTTTTCTTTTTCTTTTCTTTTTTTTAAAATTTCTTTTCCGAAAAATAAAAGTCACGGAGGATGATTGTGTCAGGCAAGCAAGCAAGCAACAAGCCAAAATTACGTTTAAACCATCTTCTAGAAGGGTTATAGGTGCTTGTTAATAAACGAGATGACTGATGATACGCCCCTTCCACTTTGCGTAGTTTGGAGCGCTCCAATAAAATGAACATGACGTCTCTTGCGCTTTGTGATTTCTGGATTGATTTTTTTTTTTAATTTTTTTTACTTGATCACGATCGGGGCGTCAAAGGTACCGGACCAAAAGTAGAGGGGGTGTTGCACAAAAAGTGAGGTGAGAAAGATGAAAACGTGACAAATGGAAAGAGGGAAAAAAAAAGGGGGGGGGAGGGAGGGGGAGAGAGGAACCGCGGCACTTTTCACCATCACCAAACCACTGGGAAATGAAAAGGTTGCGCCTTTTGAACATGAAGCATTTGTTTGACTTGACTGACCAGTTACATATGCTCCGCGAAGCGAAGACCATGCGTGCCATCATCTTCGAACCAGCCTCAAGTAAAGGGGGGGTGGGGGGGTGGGTGGGAGGCGGAGTACCCCCAATCCGTAGCCCAGAGAGTTCTAGCCCGGCGCAGTGAGGGACACAGTACAAGGGTGCGCACGTACATCCAAAGTGGCTATTACGGATTCTAGCGCTTTAGCGAAAAAGGGCAAAACAAAAACAAAAACAACAACAACAGAAGAGAAGAGAAGAGAAGATAGGAAAGAGATATCTTGTGCCCAAAGCCCAGGGAGTATGATCATTTCTCTCCTTTTTTTTTTTGTTTTTGTTTTTTTACACCCCCAACACCCCCAACACACACTCACACTCACACACACCCGTGTGATGGTCTCGCATGGCCCCAAAAAAAGAGGAAGGGCAATCGCCCAACAAACAGAAATTGACGAAATGACCCCATGACGCAAGGTCAGGCAGGGGTCATGACGCAAAAAAAAAAAACAAAAACAGATGCGGGACGGTTTAGCGCGCTTTTGGCGCTTCGACTTGTTTACGGTCACGGTCACGGGGAACCGCACGCACCGGAGATGGTTGGCGATTTGCGGCACTCGACTCGGACTCGACCGAGAACACCCGTTTTTGATGACAAGCCTGAGAAGAGGAGGATGGGGAGGCATGATACAAGTTAAGTTTACAGACATTCGAGAGAAAAACAAAAAACAAACAAAACGCCAAATGGGCTGTGTGGTTTTCCCCTCAAGTTCATTTTTATTTTACACACTCCCCCAATATTACTTTTTTACTGCCTGGGCATGGGCGTCCGGACGGAGCCTTAGTTGTTGGACCGCACGATGTTTAGAAGAAAAAGAAAAATAACGGTACACATTTGGCTTCTCCCGTACCAAGGGGGGGGGGAATGGTGACAAGTGGGTTTCGGGTTCATTCTCAAACCCACCGAGATCTTCTCGTGCTGTGTGTTCTGTTCTGTTTTGTGAATCGCGCCGCGGCCACTCGGCTCGTTCACTTCACCTTCTGCCTTCTACCGATTCGGAAAGGATCCGGACGCATGTATGAAGAGGATAAGTGAGAGGAGGGAAGTTGGAATCACCGGATTCTTGCGGACGGAAGAAGAAGTTTGGAAAAGGGCGGAGAAGATGGACGGCCTTCAATTTTGACCGTGACTTGGAGTTGAGGGGGGGGGGGGAGGGGTGGTGTGCGGTGAACTACGGCGGTGACTGTATGAGCGTGAGTAAGTTGTAGTCAATGGAATTAGGGCGGGTGAAATGTGATCGCATCAGCTTCTCTTCTCTGCTGTCCTGCGTCCTGGAAAGTGAGAGCGCTTTGTTGAGAAGAACTAGATCGGGCAGATTATACGGCATACTTGGGGGGGGGGGGGGGGTCATATTTTGAAAAAGTCCAGACCTGGGTTGGGTTGGGGTTGGGTGGGAGGTGGCGGTCGGGCGGCAAGGACAATAATTGATTGCAATTGTAAGATCCGAAAAGAAGATAACGTAGTGAGATGAAAACTGAAACCTGATCATCATCATCATCATCATCATCAAGTTTTCAAAAAGTCGAAAAAAAAATGCAACTCTTTGATCAACTCCTCCCTCTCGTCGTTGGGCGAATCAGGGTCACCAAGTCAGTCAGTCAGTCAGTCAGTCAGTCAGTCAGGGTTGAGTACAGCATGCAAGTATTGCTTTCTTTGATTATTGCATTAATGAGAATGAGATATTATGATACGTAATTCTTGCCCCATGACCCATGATGACAATGACATTGACTTGACATTGTCATATGACGAGTATCTACACACGCACGACGCCCATGCTCACACAACTCCACATCCACACACACTTACACCCACACACTTGGTATTCCCGTCAAAATACTTGCCTCTATTGGAATTAGGAACCTAATAAACTTTGACCGCGGCTTATTACAAGAGAGAACCGAACAGCGAACAATGTAATGGGGTTCCTATCTGATCCTCGGTTGACAAACTGACACAGACATAATTTGGGGTCACGTTCAACAAAAAAAATTAACACAGCCACTTTTCACCTCCAATCTCACTCTCGCACAACACACGATCTACTTTATTTGTAACCAGTACCAGGAGCTTTGATCATCCATATTTTGCAGCAGATCACGCCAAAGGCCATGCATGACCATGATGACCATAATGCAATCCATCACCCAAAAAACTCATGCTGGCGCCGTTCGAAAATAAAAATACTACTACGGGGATCAAACACAAATTAGCGTCCCAATTTTCCATGCTTCGTGGATGGCTCTGTCCCCAAAGTCGCAAGTTAGGCGGCCGTTCTCTTTCCATCATAATTTTCGAGAACGTTCATAATATCGCAAAGGAAGGCGAAAGCGTTGCTAACCTGCCTCGATCTTGGACGTGGAAGTATTTTTCACTAACGCTAGTCCTCTTGCAGGTTGGAGTAGTAGTAGTGACAATTGCCTGTCAACCGGCACCACCGCTAAAATGAACGGACGAACGGACGAAAATGCATGTTGAGCCTTGGCAAATACGTCAGAGGCACCGAGAAAGTCGAGACCTTATTGACGCGGAATGTGGTCAACAAGGAAAATGAATAGGCGCGCAGTCATGACCTCACACATCACACACATCCCCCCCCCCCTCCCTTGCCGCATGACAACAGCCTTGTCAGCTCCCCGGACGAGAGGACAACAAGGGAACAACCTCGGCCTGGGCTTCCGATATGTTCCCCCTCCCACACGTGTCAGCTCGAAGAGTAGTCGTCAAGTGAGTGCTGTTACCGAGACTACACCATTGTTGTCAATCAAGGACCAGTCCCTCGCGCGCCCACTTTATCTTGATTTGCTTCTGTCTCTGCATCGCCTGTATCTCCGTTGATATTACCAACTCTAAGGCCCAAGCTCCATGCGCGTTCCAGGATAACCATCACGCGGTGTTCCTCGACGAGGTCTAGCCCGCTCTCACCTTCTCGCACGGACTGAGTGAGAGCGAGCTTACCGAGGGCTTCTGATAGAGCCGCACGCAACATATCTTCTGGTTTCCGGAAGGGGCGATTGATGAACGGCGGAGGGAGAGGAGTGCTGTATCGCACAGGAAGTGCAGCGCGTCCTTACGCGCGATGCGATGGATACGTTGCACTGGTGTCAGCCGCGCGGGTTGAACGTGCGAAAAAGGCTGATCCGTTATAAGCGAAGCCAGTGCTCGAACGGCTTCGAGGGCGATACGGTCGTGGAGAGTGATGCACATGTACTGCCACGCGTCTGGAAGGCCGTCCAACGTCGCCCTGATGATACCCACCAGGTCTGCACCATCTACGAATTCTCTTTCTGGTGGTTCGAGTCCACGTGTAGACAAGATGCCTTCCGTCTTGGCAAACGTACAGGGTACGAGCGCTCGAATCGCTGGCAAAAGCAGTCCGATCGTGACACGTCCCAGCACAAGGTCAAGCGCGGACGTCGTTGTTTCGTGCACATGGACCAGATCGCCTTCGGCAGATTCGACGGGCGGTCTTCCAAATCCTGTAACGGTCGAAGGATCGATACGTGCGCCCTTGAGGGTAGGAACTACCATCTGCAGAACGTGTGGTAGAATGCGTCTAATTCCGCTGAATGCTTCTCGTGGCGTTGGACCTCGGAGTCCATCTGGTGCTGGTGAGATGGCATGATCGAGAAGTGCGCCAAGTTCGTCAATGCATTTACCGTGGCTGCGGCCAATAGAGCAATATCAGGCGGGGAGGTGGAGTTAGTTGTGTTAATCCCCGCGGAGATAACGTCTAGTGCGTGTAGCGAAGAGAAGAGTGTGCTGTTCGGCCGACGTGGGGACGTTATTGACTCCGCTATGGTGCGCATATAGTAAGTCGTACACAGTGATAACTTGGGAAGAAAAGAACGTACTGTTACCAGAGTACGCGAAGCCTTTGTCTTTCGGCTTGGTCAACTTGAGTCTTGACGACCATAAGGGAGAGGATAATTCTAATCTCTTCGCATACGTATACGATGTCTGGGAAGGTTTCTTTACCCTTTTCCTCTTTTTGGACTCAGATGCTTTCCGTCCTAGGCCTTTTTCTTCCTCCAAAGTCGCAAAAGCAGATTTTAGCGCAAGAAGCTCTTTTTTTTTGTATTTGGTTAGCATGGCAGACGAGAAAATAAAATAATTGCATACATACCAAGGTGCTCTGACGATGCAGTGGCCCGCGTTGCATGAAGTTCTGCTTCGAGCTCCAGAGCACGCTTACGCCACGCATCGTATTCTTCGGATATGAATCTCGTTGCGGAGCGACAAAAATGATGTTTCAAGTCGAGTACGTATGCTAAGGGATGTTAGCGTGAGGGTCCGGCGCCAGTGACAATCACATCGCTGGAAGGAAGGAGGAAGGAAACGAAAAACAAAAAAAAAAAAAACGAACATTCGGTAGACTGTTCTGGGGGTTTGTATTTCAGAGCTGCGAGACCCTGTATGCACTGAATTTAGACGGCCATTAACATTTAATTTGGAAGTGTAGAACACATTACGATGGCGATGCGTAAACGTTGGGATGGTGTAATTACCGTCGTTGACATCGTCGAGTCGAGAGTGAACCAATGACCTTATCACGTGTCCGATAGTGCAACAACTACAACAACCTATAATTCTAAGATAGATAGATATCAAGCAAGCTTTACAAAGCAGCAAAGAGAATAAATGTTGAAATCTCTCCAGGATGTTGCCCCCTCCCCCCGCTCATTGTTAGGGCAAAGGGGCTTTTAGGGGTAGGGAGAAGAACCACTGATACTTCTGATCCAACAACACAGGGGGTTAAGGTAGTAAGTAATCCACCCTTGATGGTAACAGCTCAGGCAGATCGCGGACTGCAAACATAGAATTTGTTAGGGCAACCAAGATCACATTGACCACGCAAATGTGTACCTTGGGCATCAGCTGAGATGATTGTAAAGGTGACGGATGAATGATGTACAACTCGGTTGGTCCCTTGCGAGGCGAGGCGAGGCGATTTGTGACCGTACGTGTTTGTCACGGTCATGATTGTGACAGACGCGTCCCATAATGATGCTTTATTCCCCCCTTGTCCTTCTCCTCCTTTCCCTTTCCTCTCTTCTACCTCTCCGGGAATGCGATCTGCCTTACATAGGCACGTATATGCGCCACTGATATGTTATGTGCGCTCATACGCTGTGCTATTTCTTCTTATTTCAAGCGAAGGCTGGCACTAGTTATGGGTAAGTCGCGTGCATCTTTGTTTACACCAGTGAAGGTGTCATTTCTCCAAAAGCGCGGAACGTGATACATCAATAGCAAGCTTTATTCTATTCGTTCAAAAAATGAAAGCGAAGTTCAGATTAGCGCAATACAGAAATACGTCGTAATGTGGTCCGTAAGGCAACAAATTGTCGCTTCTAGTCGGAAATGAGGCGTAAAAAAAAAAAACGATGGCACGCGGATTCATCAAAGTGAGCATACAGGTCGAACTCGCCCAACGTATACTCAGAGTGACTCGTAATGGCTTCGAATTAGCTTACCTCCTCCCTGCGCCCTGTCGTTCTTTGCCCTTCTTCCCAAGCGGCACCGGCGAGCCCTGCATATGTGGATGTCCACGTATGACACCACCTCGTCCTCTCAACGGTGATTCTTGCAACCGTTTCGATGGCAAGGAGGCCGAAGGTCGCAGTACCGATCGATCGACCGGTGTATCTTCGTGCGGAAACACGCGATACGGGCTCGATGACGACACACCACCTCCTGCATCTATGCTGTTACGGTACGGTGAGGGCGTATATGTTGGCGGAACGTGGATCTGCCACTTGGGGGTTGCGAAGACAGAACTGACGCTAGCACCCACGCGTACTCCGCGTGACGGCGTTGATGTCGGGTCGAACGGTGAGACATCATCCTGGAATATCCGCTCATCTGTGTCGGGTGTCGTGTACACGCGCACATGCTCAGCCGTCACGCTGCTGTTGCGTGGCGTATACGGACCGTTTCGTGATCCTAAGGATGATCGGGTGGATACTTCGGCTACCGCTACCCGGGCGGTATTCGCCTTTGGTGTAGTTGGACCAGGACCGTGGAGTGGAATTCTCCAATCATTCCCTGGTGGTGACTCTTGTAGCGCTTCGAAGAAGAGTGGGTCCCGCCGGCGACGCAGGGGAATTTCTTCTTCCGCCGGCACGAAGGTTGGCTCAGAGGTCGACAACTCGTTCATCAAAGTAACACAGTTATGACAATACCACGGATCTTCTTCGCGTCCAAGGTCTGCAATGCCCTTGATGCCGAGGCACTCCAGGTGGTACCATGTCCGACAGTCGTCACATTGTACAAGCTCCCGTCCGTCGTCCTTCCCACGGCAGATGCAGAGAATCTCTTCCCCATCGCCATCCGCAGAGGGTTTCACATCCAACTTTCTTCGAGCAGCGAGCGCACGGACCGACTGCTTCGAGAGCAAAGCCGCACGGGCGTCTGCAGGATCGCTCGGCACGAAAATCTTCTGCGACTTTGGGCCTTTACGGCTGGGTAATAGTCCCATCTTACCACGCCCTTGCTGAGTTGGTGGTGAACCTGGTAAATCATCGTCTTGGAGACTCCCTGAGCTCTCTGCATCGCTGTCCTCATCCAAGAACCGTCCAATCCACTGCATCCGATCGGCTTCCTCCGCAGCCTCCAGCTCGCGCCGCTCATGCGTTCTGATGTTCCAAGGAAACTCTTCGTCTGGCCAAGCGAGCGGAGCACATTCCCGTATGCGCGGAGGCCGCGTTTCCTCTCGCACGGCGCGTGTCTTGCCACCACGAGACCCTGGCCCGCCCCGTCTCCGCTTCTTCGCCCCGCGCCTCTTACCTGCCGTAGAGGACTGCAGCTCGTCGAGCAACTCTGAAACTTCCTCTGCACTGGCGTCAAGCAGTACGCGACCCTTTCCCTCAACTTCAACAGGGTGCAATGACGTCTGGACACGTGTGTGCACACGTCGGAATGCCTCGAGGCGGCGCCGTTTTCTCGCCTCGCGCTCATCGATGGGGTCACTGAGCGGAGCAACTTCTTGTGCCGCAGTGGATACCGATCTGCGCGGGCCAGGAGTGAGCGTGTTTGCCCATTCGAGCGCGCGCGACGGAGGAGCGGGGTCGCGGCGCGCTCAGGCGCAGTGCTCCCATACCCCCCATACCCGCCAGCCATCAATCGCTCCTCAAAACTCTCCTCACTCGTCTCTTGGAAGCCCCACAGTTCTATACGTCTGCCCTTAACAGGTGTCTCTGCAATGCCTAACCCTGGCATATCCGCGCTCTTGTGTTCGTCACTGCGCGTAATGCGCCGCATGTAATCAGGCCGCTGTGCTTCTGCCCAGCGTTGTTGGACAGCACAGGTGGAGGCATCGTCAGCTTGGATGCGGTCAATCTCCGCGCCCGAGGGGCGTGCCGGAGAAGGCGACGTAGGACGACGCGGTGGAGTAGCGGAGGAGGCTTTTTGCATGAAGGGTGAAGAGAGAGTCGACAGCCCCGGTGAATTAGCAGTTAGTGACTGGCAGGCGGACGGACACCCTCTGAAGGTTCCACTTTCAAGAGTTCCCTGCAACACTTTGAGCGGGGGTAGCGAATAGAGGCGAGTGCTACTCACAGGTGAACCGGCGGCAACGGCGTCCTTGGTGGGGTCTTGCGCCTGGTGGGTGTTGAGCTAACTGAAAAAGATATATACCGGAATAGGAGCCCACTTTTTCGTAGGTGTCGTGTCTCCCTCGTGTAGCGCCCACTTGCGTGCGGCCACTGGGCTCGAATCAGGCGTGAGTATCTGGCGCTGAGCTGAAGTCCTGGCGCTCTCCCCCGGGGAACGGCACGGTGAAGTTGCGCTGGGAAGGTCCGCATTTAGTACCGACTTCTTAGTATTAGCTGGGTAGGCGTACGTACCCATTCAATAGGGGCAAGTCGGTCTTGCCATTCAAGTAAGGGCCAGTATAGCTAGGGCTGTTGAACCACAGTCAGCGTCAGTCTGAGGCAATCTTTTTTTTTGGGAGCCAAAAGGCATTTCGGGGGACGTAGGAATGATAACAAGGAACTTGACATGGCCAACTACTCAGGCCAAAGGGTGATGGGGCCATGTTGTGGTCAACCGAAGCTTCCCGCCATTACCTCCCTATCTCTCCGAAATGGGTACCCGACCATCGGTAAAACGCAGCTCACCTCTGAGGAGTTGGCAAATGGGTTGTCGAGCGTCCAAATGGTGAAAGGCAAGGTAAATCGCTGCTCATGAGTACAAAGGAGTCAGTATCATCACTCGGGGGTGAAGGCCACTAATGGCGTACGTTGGACCCAAGGCAGGGGTAGCCTGCTGTGGTTCTACAATCTGGATGGTGTGGTCCGAATGGTCGAAAGAGGAGCTGCGTCCATCTTTTGCATGACAGGTTCAGAGAATGTGGTGGCTGGTGTGAGCTCAAAGTCAAGGTCTTCCAGGTCTGAAGGCGAGAGGGTCATCATGCTTTGCAGGAATGTACTGGGCCGCTACAGTGACACAGTGTAGTGTAAATCAATGGTTGAGTCGAGTGATCTATCGGAGCACCTTTGATTTTTTTTGTTGGAGGAGGAATGGGGGAGGGGAAGATGAACTGGCGATGAGAGTTTGAGTGAGCGATGATTATACTGGAACTGGAACTGGAACTGGAACTGTAGCAATTGCGAGACGAAACATCCAACAAAAACATCCAACAATCGATTATGTCAGCTAAGCTTGTTATCGCGGCATTAAACGGCCCGTGTAATGCCGAGGCCGAGGTCCCCTTGGTTGCCCTTGCCATCCGCATCCGCCATTCACCATTCACCTTTTATTTATCTTGTCACTCGCTACTCACTTGGGCATACAAAATTCAATGTTTCAGTCCATCCGAGCAATCGAATTTTACAGCGGCATTGGTTCTTGGTCTACATTCATGCTTATTGATTTTAATCGAATGAATTCATTTAGGTGGCCTGCACCTCGCACTCTCTCGGAGCTCTGTCGGGGACAATGCAACCGTTGTTCGCGCTTTCGATTGGGATCAACTTGCTTGTGCTGTCTATACGGCAAACCATGGTCCCGGTATCGCGCACAGAGTACGTGTTTATTCGCAAGCAACTAACTTTGCGCTCGGTTTTGATGTCTTCTCCAAAGCTGATCGTTGGCAGGTTGACATCACCATGTTGAATGCGGATATGCTAGGGCCACTCAACGCGGACCTATGGCTTTTGTCCCCTGCGTGCCAGCCTTACACAGTTCTCAACCCCAATGCGAAGGGGGCGGCGGATCCCCGCGCGCAATCTTTTCTACATTTAATGGAAGGCATACTACCAGCTCTTGCCGAACGGGGGGCGGCACCCACACGTTTACTCATTGAGAATGTGGCTGGATTTGAGGTCCGAGCCATCCCCTCTCATCTCTTTCCTCTCAAATAATCCATCGGTAAAGTAGGTGTCCACTACACGAACTCGAGTACTGGACGTTCTCACGAAACTGGGTTTCACTACGGACGAGTTTCTGCTGACACCTCTACAACTCGGTGTACCTAACTCGCGCTTGCGATATTATCTCTTGGCTTCACGCGCCTCAGCTGCTTTAATCACTCCCATGCACTCGGACCGGATCTTACGCCATATCCCCGGTCGTGGCATGGATTGGGATTGGGAAAATGCATGTTCATTGGCTGCCCCCGAGACGGCTGAGAACAAAGTGCAGCCCCTCCGCGACTATCTCGATGGACATGACGCCCTGACAGCACACGCGGTGCCCGACCGCGTGTTGACAAAATGGGGGCGGCTTTTCGATATCGTCTTGCCTTCTGCGGCGCGAACTTGTTGCTTCACTCGAGGTCCGCTCTAGCTGCTGGTTTTTCACCCGGGAGCATTCTTTTTTGACGTCGATGATCGACAGGGTATACGCAACTAGTGGAGCGTACTGGGTCAATTCTCCAAGAGAATGAAGAACTAGATGTCAGTATGCCCCTCAATGATTGCGCGTGATATTTTCTAATGGAGGAGACGTAACAGACTACCGTGACGTTCGATAAATTTTTGTTTGCTCAAGCCAGTGGGGACGAGCAAGCTGTGGAAATATTGCGTCCACTTCGATTGCGGTATTTCTCACCTGGAGAGCTACTGCGACTGTTCTGTTTTGAGGATGTGGGTAGCGTAGGTACTTTCCGGTGGCCAGTGGGTATTTCGACGAAAACCAAGTATAGATTGATAGGAAATAGCGTAAATGTTCTCGTAGTAACCACGCTCATAGAGCATCTTTGTCGCCGCCCTGACTAAGAACCTGTTGGCCGTGGGAGAGTTGCGGACCATGCCGGCCGACGGGGATGATGAGTGAGCGAGCGCATTTTTGTTCTTTTCCTTCTTCACGAACCATCACCATCCACCTCCTTTTGCTACTTTTTCTCGCCCACAATTTCGTCGATTTTTACCCTCACTCACAACCTAATCTTCTGTGCAGACAGAGGATTCATGCTTCGACCCTTTTCCCATCCAACACAGCTGTTGCGTTTTATTCACCCTAACATATCGTATAGTGTATGTCCCTCTTCTAGTATGGGTCTCTTTTCATGCCTTCCCTGTATTCGTAGTCTATTGTCATGTTTTGTTTGTGTTTTTGTGTCACTGTGCTGACTTTTTTCGTTCCCCCAGCGTTAAGACCTGCCCAGCATGGCCGGGTTTGTAAACATTCGTCGCGATGTCGATGACAAGTTCTATCGCTACCGGTGCGATCATACTCCCTATTGGCCATCGTCCATTGCAATGCTCATGCTTCATTTCACTTTACAGTATGCCCGTACTCCTCACCAAAATTGAGGGCAAAGGCAACGGTATAAAGACCGTAGTTCCTAACATGTCCGATGTTGCCCGTGCTCTTTCGCGTCCACCCACCTACCCGACCAAATTTTTCGGCTCTGAACTTGGCGCCCAGACATCCGTGGACGAAAAAAATGACCGCTATATTGTGAATGGTGCCCACGATGCTACACGCCTTCGCGAGTTACTTGATGCATTTATCGACAAATTCGTTCTCTGCGGCTCGTGCAAAAACCCTGAAACAGATCTTATCATCACCAAAACCGAGCTAATCGTTCGTGACTGCAAGGCATGCGGTGAGCGTACGAGTGTCGATATGCGCCATCGCCTTTCCACCTATATTCTCAAAAATCCGCCCAAGAAGAAGGGCAAGAAGAACAAAGGTGGGCATGCGGAGGCACCTAGTCCGTCTGCCGAGGTCAACGGGAACGCTGGTGCTGGAGAAAACGGCGAGGCCGAGGGTGAGGGTGGCAGTGATGATGAGATGACGAGGCGCATCAAAGCAGAGGCTTCGGACCTGCACACCGAATCGCAGCTTGTAGTTGAGGGGTGGTCTGCAGATACCTCACCCGATGCTGTTAAAGCCCGTGTCGCTGCGGTCAGCGCGGGGATTGCTGGACTCGGGCTTGCCGGTGGTGGTGATGATGATAGCGAAGAAGACGCAGATAGTCCTTATACCCAACTAGGAAACTGGGTCAAGGAAAACCCTGGTGCTAGTGCGGTAGAGGTGTTCAAGAAAGTGCAGGAGCTTAGCATTGAGAAAAAGCACAAGGCTGTACAAGTCCTGGCTCAGACGTTGTTTACTGGGGAGATTATTACCGAAATTCCCATCTATCTCCCTATCTTCCAAAAGGTTCGTCATCTTTCGTCCGTATCGCTTGTTATTGTAGAAATGATTTGACTTGATGATAACCACAGATGGTCACCTCTGAGAAGCACCAGAAATCCTTACTTGGTGGCATTGAGCGTTTTGCGGGTCTTGAGCATCCCGAACTTATTGCGGTGATTCCGAAGATCCTGATGGAGCTCTATCAGGCGGATGTAGTTGAAGAGGATGTGGTGACATTCTGGGGTACTCACGTCAGTAAAAAGTTTGTTGATAAGGAAACGAGTAAGAAAGTGCGCAAGGCTAGTGAGCCATTCCTGAAGGTGGGTATTTTTTTAAGTCTTGTCTACACTTGACTATTGCTAATATTAATGATTAATGATCATGATCGTGATCACGTATAGTGGCTTGCTGAAGCTGAGGATGATGAGGAATAGTTTAAAGTTAGTGTTAGTGTTTGGTGTTAGGGAGGATGCGATAATGATGATGATGAGTTGTGTTCGGTGTTCGGTTATTGTTTTTTCCCGTGAGCCGGTTTGTGACATCGTCCTCTTGTTTTCGGTCTCGGTCTCTTGTCTTGTCTTTCGTCTCATTCACATTCGTGCCATAGCCATGGTAGCTGAGAGAGAGCGTGTATTTATCATCGGCGTGGGGTGCACAGCCTTCACAAAGGTAAGAAGTCCTCCTTGACGTGTAGGCATGCGTGTCCACTCAATCTGCACCTCACTCGATTTCGACCGTAGCCCAAAGGTCAACGACAGACAAACGACGTACGATGTACCTCGTACGACCATTTAAACCAATGTTCCTAACCACGCGTACAGATGGGCCTGGAAGCTGCAACAAAGGCGCTACTAGACGCAGGTGTGTTCATTTCGCTCTCTCCTTACCACCGATCCATGTTTACTTAACGATGCGTTTATCACACTCCAGGAATCACGTACGACGCCGTCGAGGCTGCCTTCGTAGGCTATGTCTATGGTGATTCAACATGTGGACAGGCGGCCCTCTACCAACTCGGCTTGACGGGCATCCCCATAACGAACGTGAACAACAACTGCGCGACCGGAAGTGTCGCGCTGTTCCATGCGGCCTCGCTCGTTCGCGCAGGCGAGGCGCGCTGTGCACTCGCTCTCGGTTTCGAGCGCATGGCGCCTGGCAAGCTCGGAGAGAATCCCGCTTGGCCTGATCGCCCCAACCCTTTGTCCCCTCTTCTCGAAGCCGCGTTGCGCGCTTCACCTGATGCGAAACGAGGGCCTTCCATGCCGCGTATTTTCGGGGCAGCTGCGGCGGAGTATTTCAGAAAGTATGGGGGCAATGTAGAGCATTTGGCAAAGATTGGTAAGTTTTGAGGGGGTCAAAGAGGATTGCCTTTCCCCGCCCCGCATATAATGTACTCTTGCTCATAGTCCATGGGACACTTAGCGGCGAAGAACCATAAACATTCGGTCAACAATCCGTACGCGCAGTTCCGGGCGGGGTACAAAGAGGCTGAGGTTCTCGCCTCTGCGCAGATCTCAAACGAGCTTACAAAATTCATGTGCAGCCCAACTTCTGTTGCGTATACTCCGTTTTCATTTTTTTAAACCCTCCAGAACCACTTACCGCCAACCGATCTCTCTTGCGTACAGGATGGCGCTGCATGTTGTATCATTGCTAACGAGGCTTTTGTGCATGCCCACAAACTCGAGAACCAGTCGATTGAGCTTGTCGCAACCGGGCTCGCGACGGATTACCCCGACGCATTTGCGGGGCGCAGCGCGATGGATACCGTCGGTTATGGCATGACTCGTCGCCTGTCCGATAAGGTTTTTGCTCAGGCGGGTGCAACCCGGGATGATGTTGGAGTTGTTGAGCTGCACGACTGTTTTGCTGCTAATGAGGTACGCGTGCTAACTAACAGTCGTTCTCGTTCACGAGGAAACTTTTTTTTATTGGTAGCTCGTAACTTACCCAGCACTTGGACTGTGCACTATTGAAGACGCGCATAGATTCGTCGAGCGTGGTGATAACACTGTATGTGCTGGTGTTTCTTTCTATTCTTTCAAACTTAACGAGGCTTTGGGCAGTATGGAGGGAAGTATGTCGTCAACCCTAGCGGTGGGCTCGAAGCCAAGGGTCACCCTCTCGGCGCTACGGGGCTAGCGATGCACTTCTCAATTACCAGTACGTATTCTCAAGCGCCTGTCGTATCATCCAACTTAAGGGCAATCGGCTTTGGTTTGTCAGTGCAACTGCGAAATTGTATGACTTATTGTAATTCAAATCATCTTTTTGTCGTGCTAAAGTAGCACAGGGGCTGGGGCCATGCAGGCTCCTGGGCTATTCGACCTTCCAGACCCGCGTGGAAAGTATGGTCTGGTGCATAATTTAGGGCTCGGTGGCGCAGCGGTCATCAGCTTGCTTCGCCGCCCAGAGTTTTACCGTGAAATCGGTCTAGACGGCCGCGACAGGTAAGCCAATTTTTCCTATGTCATTACTTGCCTTCATAATGATTCTTCTTCTAGACTGGGATATAACCATGCCCACGAGCTACGGCCAATCACACGTACTGATGTTGATAAAGTCCAGGCCAAGAATAACTCGGAGGGGCTGCTGCAGCTAGCAAAGTTGTGAAGATGAACTTTTGATTTTCTGGTGTCGCAGATATTTGGTTGTTGTGCTGATTTGTAACACATGCTCGTACGTCAGAACTCACTCAGGAGAACACGTGCCCACTTTGCCCTTCGTCAGCGCACAACTTTGGTGGACCTCAGAGTCTTGAGTCGCTTGTCAGCCACTTTCAGGAATCTAGGCGTGGCACTCGTCCCCTTTCGGTTTTTTGTTTGTCCCTGCAATCGTGCGGCACCTGGACGTTATTTGCGTATTGACTGTAGATGGTGCTTGTCTGTTCTCAAGAAGCCTTCTTGCTCAAGATGGCATGGGTAACCAACCTGGTGTAGTCTTGATTTGAAGCTTCCTCACGATGCTATGAATAGACTGAGCGCTCAACTCCTGATCTATCTGCTTGTTGCTGGTGTTCCGTCTCTGAATCGTATTCTGCAATACGCGATCTTTCAATCATGCTGTGAAGATGAATTTTACGGGAGAGATTTGGATATTTTGAGTGCTTTGGGTTCCAATTTTTGCAGATTGGAATACGCTGAACAGACTGACCTAAGCAATGGTCGGGAGATAGATAAATACCTCGAAACTTGCCAGCCTCACTGCTCTCTTTCTTCATCGAATATCCATCTTCTTACAACTTTATATTTCAAGTTCACAATGTTACACGCCTTCTTCTCCCTCGCGTCAGGGTTTCTGTACCTCGGAAACATATTGCAAGGATTTGCACGCGGAATTCTTGCGCTCAGAAACCTTGAAATCATTTCCTCCCATCTCCTCCCTACCCTCTCTTCTCCCTCACTACCCAAACTACTAGAAGCTCCAAGTGCTCCATTGGAGCTTCCAGCAGTATTCAGGACGCTCGACCCTTCTGGCGGGCTAATTGCCATCGAGGGCCCGCCTCCAGTTCTGTCTGCGCCGATCCCGACACATACTTATCAGTCCTCCCTTGAAATCGTCACGCCTAGCAATTTCCCTGGTCTTTTTCTTATTTTCATCACGTTTGCAATCATCTCCGGATTCGTCTTTCTTCTTCCCGAACTCGTATACATTTTCACAACTATTTCCAAGATAGCCTTTGCCTTCATTCATATATCAAGTAAATTTCTCGGTCGCTTCTGGATCAAGTCTGTTCCCAATCTCGTGCCTGCTTGCCCACCATTACAGCTTCCCTCCTCTCAGTCTTTATCATCTCGGTCTTTGATAACCTTTGTCTCACTGCTACTTCTATGGACTGGACCGGTGCGCGACTATTTATCCTTGCTATGCATTCGTACTCATATCAATCATATTTAAAGCCTGCTGCTGCTTCTGTCATCACTTTTATCTGGATTTCCCAAAATTTCTTTTTACAACACGGCTCAAACGTGGTGGGTTTTCTCCTGGAGGCTGGGTGGGTAAAAATCTCATTTTCGTGATTTAGATTAGCAATATCCTGCAGCGTTGTGGGCTCATTACGGAGACGGACACTCGGACGCCACATATTTTGAATGCAATTTACGAACAGATTACACACGGTGTCGCTGTATACGACAAGCTCGCTTGGCGCGAGGACCAGCTCGATGAATACAACAAGGAGCATACGCGAGTGACCATGGACCTCCGCGTTGCCCACCCGTATATGGGGATTCAGCTCGAAAATTCTGAACGCGAGCCTCGAGGTGTCCTAACGCAGGAGAATCAAGAACGGGATACCTTTGCCCTAGAGCTAGAGTCTGAGAATCAAAGGCTCAGAATGCAGCACATATGCACCGTGTTTGTCGATTCCCAGAAATCCCTGCGCAGACAGCTGGGGTTTCACTGGCTCGGGAGGAAAAGCTACGGGTCGACTTGTTTGCTGCTGAACAGGACCGCAGGAGATTGAAAGCGCTCATCTCCACTCTCGAGGCATCAGACAACAAGTATCGAGGGTTGGAAGAAATCGCTGTCGCTGCCAAAGCCCGATGTGCAAATGCCGAGAAGATGACAAACAAGTTGCTTGTTGATCTCACGGCCACCTTGGATGGAGCTCGCGAAATACAGGACCAATTGGACCACCAGACGAAGCTTCATCAGAGAAGGACTCCACTATCCAAACGATCACTGGGGCTTTACAAATTGCGCGCGCCAAGCTTACGGATGCAGAGGATGAGATTGCACGTCTGGTGGTCGAACTTCGCCGCGAGCACGACCTCCGGGTACACGAGAGAAAGGAGCTATTGGATGAGCAATTCAAGATACAAAGCGGTCACGAAGCTGAGATGGAACGCATCTTCAGGGAAACTGAGAGCACATATGAGCATCTGAACACACTGTGCGACGTGCTTTCTCGCCTTCATGCAGATGGCAAGTCCTGCGCTCACCCACGCCACCTCCGACCTTCCCTAATTGAGCCTAATGACACCGGTCAGCCTCCACCTCGTCTGGAATCTTTTCCTGACACCGGCACTTTGCTCTCGAATTCCCCTGACGAGACTAGCCCTCTTGAGTCTTCCATTTCTTCGCGAAATACTCGGATAGGCCGCGAGGGTCCTTCCGCCCGCCAGATACCTGATCTACCCCAGATTTCGGCATGTCTTGGCCAAGTATCCGCTATTGCCAAAGCTCAGCGCGCTGCGGTGGAAGACTTGCTCGAGGAGAGGTGCCAGCTAGAATTTGAGCATATTCAGGAAGTTAAATCCCGCGAAGATGAAAGACACCTGAAAGAGGAATTGGCGGTGGTGAAAGAGCAGCTTCGCATGACCCAGGACGAGGTCTCTAATACGCGCCGCGACCTCGATCGATCGAGAGAAACATTACGGGAGGTGGCCACTCGCGCCAAATACGTTCAGCAAGAGTTGGAAACGTGTCAGGCGAAGCTGAAAGACGTGCAAGATGCGCGCCGCGCCGTGAGGATCAAATTTGTTGAAGCCGTTGAACTTTTACGTCTGCGTCGCACCGACATGGAGTCTTTGAAGACTGAAGTACAAGCAACACAATTCAAGAATTCACAAGTCACGTTCCTATCTGCCGCGCTACGAGAACGCGTAACAAGCTTGGAAGCCGAAGTTAAGACATTGAAAGGCACCCAGAAGCGCTCAACAGCATCGAATCGTCGAACATCACTCAGAGAACCAATGCCCACCAATTTCCATTCCCTTTATTCAGCAAATACAGGTTTGGTTTACGTGCTCTTGGTTTCCTTGCTCCCTTGCTAACCTTTTTCAGCATCATCACATGCCGAATCCATCACACACAGCGCCGATATCCAAGTCCTGGACTCTATATATATGACAGTCTCATCGTCCTTGTCTTACTTGCTCGAGTCATCATTGCCACCATCGTCGTCGCAATCCAGCGACTTTTCCATGAGCATCAAGGAAGAAACCTCACCACACACTTCGCCGAGCCTCCACAACGTGAATTATCTGCCAAAGCATCTAGACTTGTCCCTTGCACGCGATCTTCCTCCTCTTTCCTCATCAGAACTCCTCTCGCCTTCTCCGTCGCATCGTTCCATAGCCTTCCTACCTGCAGGGAATAGCGTTGGTTCAACGGACTGGCCACCCGTTGAATCAGCGCCACTCCTCTCAGATGGGAACGCTCAACAGGAAGATGGCACCGGCACTCAGGTGAGTGAGGGTCGTTAGGAGGATCTTCGTAAAGAGGTCATTAACTTTTATGAACAAAGTATCATCCCGACAATTCGATTCTGGTTTTTCGAACGACGCCATTGTCCCCACTCCGTGAGGATTCGGCCGACGTCTACCTTGACTGCACCCCGCCTACATCGTTCATACCTTGCACTTCCCTAGACCCCTTAGACCACTCTTTAGCACAGACTCTGCACGGGCGAGGCAGTTCTAGTCTTTCAGAGGACATCGAACTCGCGCAGCTACGTCGTAGCGAAACAGCTCCTACACCTCTATCACAGAATACCATAAGCATCCCGCCCAACCAATTGCTACCCAGTCTACCCAGTTATCTCTCATCTGGGGATCATCTCCTGGCAGACGCCCAGAAAGACAACTTCATGATGTCGGAACGTCACATTTCCCTACCTGTCTCCCAGTACAATGACGCCAATATCAAAATGGACCAGATCTCCACAAATGCCTTTTCTTGGGATCCCTTTACGAGCGCTTCCAGAGGAAAAGTGTCAACGATGGCCCCTGAAGGAATGCTGCTTTCCACGCAACTGGATGACAGCGCTGAAACGCCCCAGAGTGGGACTTCGTTAAACTCGCTAGCTGTGGCCCATGTCTCTGCGGATATCTCCGTCCTGGCCCACCGAGAGCTTTCCTTCGAACTCCAGTCGAATGATACTGACGGTGCCCTGTCGAGTCGAACTTCGTCAGATGCCTCTCCACCGCCAGTAGGTCCTTCTCCAGATCCTATAAAGAGCTTTGCTTCATCGCTGGATTTCCAGGAAGTCCAACCGTCTTTGCAATCATTGTCGACCCTTCATACTGAGCCAGACCTGATGCAACAACTAGAACTTGTTCCGTCATCTACCCCCGTTCGCCTTCAAGCTTGTAGCAGGGAATCAAAGCATCGAGGTGCAGCCATTACGTCTAGACCCAGAATTCATCCACTTAATGCCTTGTCGTGTCGGACCCCGCCGGGATCCCCTCCTTTGTGGATACGAGTTTTTACAGCCTTCCAGAATGAAGCTACCTCGTCGCGAAGTTGTCGAGAACTTCCTGCCTCCGAACCAAACGAACTTCCTGCCTCCGAATCAACCGCCACGTCGAGCTTGGCGGCGCCCTTGCCTTCTGTTACCAGTGTCCCTTCCCCCGAGTCTTGTATTAGTCGCCTACCGATGTTGGATTGTCGAGAAGCTCCACATGCTGATATAAACCAGGATACCTCCTCGGAGCCTGCCCACCCCCCAACAAAAGTTGATGTTATTTCCAGTGCACGGATGATTTGTGAAGATGTCAGGTCGCAGGGAGCCAAGCGCGCCACAAGGCCCACGCTTCAACCACCGCTACCGCGTTTACTTCCAGGGTTACTCGATCCTATCACTATCCGCGAGAACGACCCCAATGATGATGATTCTCCCTGTATCTTCGGGAGTCGCAGACTAAAGAAAAATCGACCATTCAGTGGCTATCGTGTTTATTCGCGTCCACGTGGTATACCGACGCTCGACTATGGCCTCCCTCAAGACTTTGGTGAGTGCCTATATCTTAATGTCAACGACTGCGCATACTCTGAGCACAGTGCAGTCCCTGGCTTAGGACGCGTCACCACGGAACGGTCGTCATCCGAGTTTGATGATTTCGCAACCCTCATACCGCTGGGCTGCCCAACCAGTACCCCCATTGCATCTAGGAAACAGGTTTTAAAGATACGCTCGCAGACTCAAGAGGCGGGTTTAGCCAGTCTTGGAAAACCCCCACAACTTTTTTAAATGACACAGTCACCAGGTAGACGAAAACTTTCAGCTTGTTCGATAACTATTGACAGCCGCGTGTTCAGCCAAATTTTCCAGAGCATAGGAACCCTGAATAGCGTTTCCACGAACGGGGTAAGCGATCTTGAAGTCCTTTAGGGCGAATTGAGAGAAAGTCGGCCGTGGCCAGTTGTGTGAAGGTGAAGCATTGAAGCATTGACCTAACCCATAAGCGAGAAGGAGAACTCTGGCGACCAATGACAAGAATTTTGCACTGAAATGATGGGCGGGACGAGGTAGAATTATACAGTTTTGTTTGTTGAGATGAACTACTGTTACGTTACGTACGAGCACGTACTATATATAGGACACTGAACAACTTGATTGCCACCAGACCATCCGAGTCTTGAGTCTCCATGTTCATAAAGGGGATTCTCAGTAGAGTAGAACAGAACCTCCATCAAGGTTGGCTCTTGAAGTGAAGTGTAAGGATGGCTCGGGAGTTGGACGTGAAACCTCCGGCCGTCACCGCTTCTAGCTGGACCCGTTTGCTCTGTCTTTCATTACAGCTCCTGACAGCAAATTTTCTGACATTTATTCGACTTTGTTTCGGATAGACTCTGATACGGTACAAATGCGATTGATGCATGGGTACGAGCGAGCAAATTTCTTAGCGTCTTACTTACTCTTCGCGTTCCGGGCCGCCTGCCCGTTCGTTCCTAATTATCGTCCTCGTCCTCGTCCTTTCTTCTGCTGCTTCATAGTACTCCTTTCTACATACAATGTTTGTAGTAGAGCCAGTAGAAGAAAAGGGAATCAAACTGTCATTCTCTCTTTCTCTCTCATTCTCATTCTCTTTGAGTGCTTAGCAACTTATCGACGACATTATGCGCAAGGTCAAACGGAACCAACATTGCATTGCAAAGTTTGAGGACGACAAACGCTCTCATTGAAGCCATAGTTATCTCGGGGCTCCCTCTCCTCTCTCTCACCACCTCTACGTCTCTTTGCTTGGGAACATGCTTTGCCTCGAACTCACCACGGATTGGATCCGTACAGAAGTGTCGTGCACATGCCGGTGAGAAAATACCAACTTGACCCTTCCTACTGCTGGTGATTCGCACAACTTTATTTTCATCCCGACGAATCAAAATTTCAATTCTGACTGAACGATGCGTTCACTTGGAATGCGCCCCGCCAGGTTTCGTCATTCCAGTTCCGTCCGTTTGGCATTTTGATATGGACCACTTGCTAGCCTCCGTGTGCTGCACCTATATAATGGCCCATGTCAATTTCTGTGTTCTCTATGATTGAAACCTAGTCAGTGATTTCAACGTTTTGCGTACACAATGCTTCAAATTTTGCTATTTCTCTCAACTCGCCTTTCCAACCTTGGAGATTCCATGTGTCGCTTGACTCATGGTGTCTTCGCCCTCGTTTTGTTCACACGGGTACATCGCTTCAACTTTAAGTTTACTCCTACGTTGGCCTCTCCACCCTCTCTTCTGCTTGATGCCTCAGCTATGCCCTCTAAACCTTCTCACCCGTTGTTCCCTCGACCGTCGAATGAGATTTCCGTCACTCGCAAATGGCCAGGCTCATTCATCGCTCAAGGATTCAAGTCTTACTCCAGCCCGCTCGTGGTAACGGGGAGGTCGCAGGCGGACATCATCAAGGTCCTGATTCTACTCTCGCTTGTCGCCCTTCTATGCCTGCCGTTCTCTAGTAACCTCGTCAATATGTTCACCGTGCCCCTCTTTTGGGCACGTTCCGTAACTGCTCGGCTGTCAGCCTTCGTTCACGCTGGCTGTTGTGCAGACGTTCGTTCTGTTCAACATAATTTCTCGTCTCGTGGCACTGACGACCAACCCATGTAGATCCGTCGTAAAGACGATGAAGTGGCCGAGAAGTGCAGCGCACTGGATATCGCCCTCCAACAGATCAAGCAGGGAAACGCCCAGATCCAATCCTTGTCTGCCGAGAATAGTGCCCTCGCCGATCTCGCTATCGAGCAAGGTAGCGATATATGGACGCAGTCTGCTCTGATCGTCCAGCTTGACAGTCAGCTTCACGAGCAGCGGCTTTCTCTTGGGCGGCACGAGTGGGACGCGCGCGCAAATAGCCAAGAGGTGGCAAGGCTCGAAGAGCGACTCGAAATTCTCACCGTTGAATCCGACATAGCCCAGTCCATGTTACTGCTCAATCTCCGCTCCGCACACGCTCGTGAAAGGCAGCTAGGTGACGCTCTCCACGCCAACAAGATGCTCCTATCAGAGGCTCAGTCTGCTCTACTTAATGCAGAGGAGATGAGTCATGCACGGCGACAATCGCTCTCTCTCGAACTGGAAATGTGCGCGGAGCAACGGGAGCACTGGAAGGCACTGGCGGAGCAAGCCGAGACGAGGGTAGTGGGTGCAGATCGGTCAATGCTGAATCTGCGCAAGGAACTTGCCGTCGCATTCAAGAACGCACGTGAGGCCAAGGTGCAATTAGACAGTCACACGGTAACCTTTGGCGAACGGGACGCCACGATTCGCTCTTTAAACCGGGAGCTGGTCGACGTTCGCGGCCAGTTACAGAACGCCAAGGATGAAGTTTACGGTCTGCGGTTAGATCTAGAGTGCGCTGGCATCTGGAAGCCCTTGAACGCGACAGAAGAGCGAGTTGTTGATGGTTTGACTCCTTTATTCGAGTGGGATGAGTGGCTGACGATGGATAATCCAACAGTGTCAGCCGCACCTACCCAACAGTGGTCACGGTCTCCAGATATGTCCATCGGAGAATTCGACAGTATTGGCAGCCGCGCGTCTACCCAGGCTTCCTCTGCTTCTCCGAACGAGATCCTGTCATGCTCAACTACTCCCGTTGTCCGCTCCACAACTCTTGATGACCTGCGAGAGCAAATTGCATACGAGCAGCTCGCACGCGCACGCGCCGAGGACCAGCTAAATCTGCGGCAAATGAAGGTACTCGCTACGGAGGCTGTCGTCATTTTCCACCGTCGTCAAATTCAACAGCTCTCGACTCAGAAATGTCAGGCAACCGAAACAAACGCCTCTCTCAGTGAAGAGCTGCACAACCTTAAGGTCGAACGTAGTACCATGTTGGCACGGATTGCACTTCTCGAGGCGGATTTGACCGAGTGCCAGGCGGCACAGTTGGCCTCCGCAAAGGCAGCTGACCAGACACGTTCAGAGCTCACGCAAACGAAGGAAATTTTGCTAAGTTGCACGAAGGAGGTTGATGCGATGGAGACGGAGCGAGACGCCCTCGACATGCGTCTATCCCAAGCATTACTACTGTCGTCCGCGCTTCATGAGCGGGTCGTGACTCTTGAACAGAGGGCAGCCAATGTTATCACCATACCCTCTGATGGTTTGTTCACTTCATCTGTACTGTGCTCGACGGTGCTCACGTTCATTGATACGAGTAGACATTAAAGACGATAGTAGTCTGGTCTTAACGGTGTCGCCGTCTATGCCCTACCTACTAGATGTCTCTCTTCCCTCGGTGTCCTCCTGGGGAAGCATCTCCGACCATTCGCCGCAACTTCCTACTGTTGTCATGACCAAGTCTGGGCCGCAATTGCCTGTTTCATTGGCGCCAGGCCGGAGTTGGTCGACCTTACCATCCACGCCGTCAGCCGCCTCCTTCAGTGCCAGTCAAGAATTCGATTGTCTCCTTGCATCCGAAACAACGCTCTCGCTTCTATTAGCCTCAACGCCACCGGAATCTTTGCCCGCTATGCCTCCAGCTTATACGTCTCCTTCAAGTTCAGTGTACTCCGACGCATCGTCGCCGTGTTCTATGGCCCGTTATCCACGCCCAGAAGACATCAGTCCAATGCCAATAATTGGCCGAGCAATGAAACACAGAAACCCACCATCTCGCAGCTTTAAACCACATGCCCCGAAGGGGAGAAGGATGCCCCCAACAGCCCGTTAAGATGTACGCCGTGACTTGTGCCGCTCTGTGAACTCACCCTCACCTTTATCTATTCTAGACTCCGTTTGCAATACATTCCCCATAAGCTTCCCAAGACGACTTTCCACAAGATAACTTTCAAGAAAATACTGCTTTCGTTAAACCTAAGAAATTCTTCGCGGTATCCAGATGCTAACATCATGCCCATCGCGGTGATAACATAAATCGTTTAGTGGGCCCATCCTTTATCATTATACCATAAACTAAGATATCATGTCAAATCATATTATTATACTACATCTTTCTACGCTACGATACTACACTACATTATAAGTCGTTTGCGATTCATACAAACCTTAACTATTATATACTCGAATACCCCAATAATAAGATATAACGACCCAAACACGGTAGTGAAGAATCACAAGTGAGCTTTTAGACTATTGAGCGACTGAGAGTCAAGCGTAGAGGGAGCAGCAGCTGAGAGGCTAGCTAACATTAAGACATTGGAAGCCAACTAAGAGGCCCACCACCCGCTGATCAAGACTCCTCGGACGACTACCAAGTGTAGTGCATATGCCTCATGTCCCAGGCAAGGTAAACGAAAGAAGGAAGGAGTGAGATGACTTTCTGGTGGTTGTTGTGACTTCGTCAATAGCTCTCAAACCGTCACACTCAAGCAGACAACTGAAGACACGCTCAGGCCGAGTCGCACCTGAAGACCGTTCTGATGCGAACATACTGGGCAAACGTAATACGAGATAGTTATGATAATGGCAAGGAAGACGGATCGAAGAGGGGTTGCATGTAACCAGACATGGTTGTCAGAGCGGACATTTGACTGGCACGTAATCGATTGACAGGTGGCGCATCGAGAAGGTCATATCCTAGAGTTACTCAGGCTAAATGAGCGATGAGCGTAATCGACAAGAGCCTCGCTTCGCCTCTCAGTAGAGATAAGAACTAGAGTACTTGGCTCATGGTATGGCTTGGCATAACTTTCGGTAGCGGAGATGAAAGAGCGTGATGAGCGTACAGATAAGAAAATGTTCCGCGGCTATACCGAAGCTCTGGTCTGGTCATTGTTGTCGTCGTGGTGATGGTGGTGGTCGGTGGAGGTGGTTTGATGACTACACGACTTGCCTTGGAACCCCGGGCCGGTACCGGGTTGAATTACCATCAGCTCCGCCTCCGCCTCCTCCAGTGCCCTCACTATCACTCTCACTCTCACTCACTCACTTACTCACACTCTCTTTGGTGTGTTTTCGTGAGGCTGGGATATTCGTATCCCTCCCCTTTCTCCCCACTTTTACTGACACTTGACGTGTCAATGCATCGTGCTAGCCATGAGTGGCCATGTTACCTCTATTGATAAATTACAGATATCTTCTCCACTTGATACCCTCGTTCGCAAGACATCCTCACGCCGGCGCCCAAACCCCATTCAGACGTCCTCAACACAGGCCGAAATAGATCAATATTTCCAACATGCTTCCGTACCGATGCTCGATGCACCGCCAAGGAGACCCATCTCACTCCCACCCCAATCTCCCCTATTACACACCAGCTTCCGGGCGTCGGTAGCAACACAGTCATCATTCAACACCTCCACCGATCTACATGGTCACACTCACGCACGCATGGCCAGCGGAAGTCAAGATACTCCCTATGATGATGATGTTAGTGTCTACTCGACCGTTACAGCATCTCTTCCGAATCCTGGTTCACTGTCAAACACCCCTCCCGTCAACCTAGAGTATATTCCCGGCTCGAGTAATGTAATTTATGATCCCCTTCTTCAAGTCAAACCTTCTTCGCCTCCGAGTGGCCTTTCGAGCATGACGGGTGGACAGCACGGGCACTCTTCAAGGAGCATCACCACGGATTCATACATGTACCAACGATCACAGTCTCAAATTCCACCCGCCGTTCCCACCGTTGTGGTGTCGGCGGAGGAATCAGAAGGAGTCAACGACTACGAGTCTGAGCGAGGAAACGCGCTGTCTAGCCCAGTCCCTGATTCTCACTTTTCGGTTAGGCGGATACCTTCAGCCCTACCTAAAAACATGAATTTTTCTAGGCCGGTCAAGCCAGGAGGTGCCTCTGAAGAAGCCAAGCGCCAAGTCCTCGCACGAAACGCGTTCCGGTCGACTCTCCACCCCAATTCGCAACCATCACTACGGCCCTTGCCGCAGTCATCGCCACACCGTTCCGGGCACTCTTCTCCATTTGAGGCCACACACTCTGCATCGCCAATGATCTACGGGAGCTCTTCTGAGTCCTCACTCTTACCTACCTCTTCCTCCATGCCTTCAATGCGCCCTTTTGATGATCCTCGTGTTGTCACCGACAGTCAACCAATACCCCTATTGCGTGATCCCCCACGGATATCGTCTTCGCCGAGCAGTCTTTACTCCATCTACTCGTACTACCAACTCGATAGTCCTTTGCACTCCCCAAAAAGTGACACTCTTCAAGTTCCGCCATCACCCCACGCACCTCCTTCACGCACTCCTTCACTGACTACAACTCCAGCGCCGAGAAATGACACTCAACAGCCCGGACTTGCCGATCAGTTATTACAAGAAGGCATTCAGCATCACGAAGCTAACCGTCTTAGGGAAGCTGCGATTGCATTTGAGCGGAGTGCTACGACACCAGGAGGGAGTGGGGTCGGCATGTTAATGTGGGGTCTTACATTGCGGCACGGCTGGGGTTGCCCTAAAAACGAGAGTCTTGGCTTTTCATGGCTGCGCCGCGCAGCAGAGGCTGCTGTCGGTGACCTTGAGCGCGCGCGCACCGGCATCGACACGAGCGCCGTGCGCGGCGAGCTGGTTCTCGCTATATACGAAGTTGGACAATGTTTCTTCCAAGGATGGGGCGTAAAGAAAGATCAGAAGATGGCCATGGTGAGTCGAGCCAAGCGCGCGCGGACCGTGCCTTGGGGTGGGGTTCATATTCTTCATTAGTCTTATTTCCAAGTTGCGGCAAAGCTCGGTGATGTGGACGCGCAACAAGAGCTGGCATTCTGCTATGCAAATGGTCGGGGTTGCAAAAAGGACCGTAAGGAGGCAGCTAAATGGTACCGTGCAGCTGTAAGGTCCATGCGAAGTGCACAAAAGAACCTCATTAACGCTAAACTGTTTGTATTTTAGGTTGCACAAGGAGCGAGTGACGTTGGCCTTGCATGGATCTATAAGGAGAAGTTCCAGTGACAACTTGAAGTTGATTGCCCTGACACTTCACGAGTGATTGTTTAGATACCCATATATATCATTAGTTTTAATGCGCACGCCGCCTCTATACTCGATCAAGCACGATGCGATCATTTTGTAGCCAACGCGTGGCGGAGTACCTCAAGGCTAAGGCAGCAAGGCGTCAGTTCAAATTTGCGTTAAAAATATTGAAGGTCACCATGGTAGTGGTTCTCATCGCCGCACACATATTAAATGGATGGTCAAGTCGGGACACTGGGGCATCTGCCGTGAACGGATCTGGTGTCAGACATTTGCGGTTTCATTTTTCCGCTTTTCACCGGGGGGGGGAGGAATAGTTTGTGCACCACGCTGGAAGCCAAGCGCGCTTGGCTGGGCACACAGACATGGAATGGATATAACAAAGGGAGAGGAGGTTAAGAAAGCCATACCTTGCGTCAATATAGTCAAGTAGGGAATGAGTGACGAGGCAGATTGAAGCCCTATTTTCCTAGTCGCGAAAGGGGGGGGGAGGGACGGGGTGCTGATACTGAAGAATATGAAACAAGACGCCGAGGGCTCAAAGGCGATGACAGTGGATTGAGTGCGCAAGAAAGCAGCAGTAGAAAGGAAAGAAGTCGTGGTCAGGTCAGGTCCATAGCGGCCGGATCCAAGCGGGGAAAGAAAAGACAAATTATCGAATATCACAGACAGACAGACAGACAGAAATCAGCAGACCGCCAAATTTCCTGTGAAGGAGCGGCATCTACGTGCTGTGCTCGTCGTGAGCAACCTTCTAGAAGACCAAGGCCGTGGACACCTCGGGGGATCTAACAGATTTCGTGCTCATGCATTCGTCAGCCAGGGCTGTGTTGTTTTGTTCTTGCAAACCCTTCTTATTGATATCTTCTTCAATACACCCTCTGACCTTATCTTCCATTAGTTCAATAGGGAGAACAACCGCATGGTAGAAACGTGTGCCTCCAAAGCAAATCAGGTGTTTTATTTTGTGTCTTACCCCACTCCTCGAAGTTCGTTCATTTTCAAAAAAAGGCCCTTTTCTGCGGGACATACGCTACCGGGTCAATACGCCAACCGAGATTCCATTCCATCTGCGCCTAGAATCGTAGTCGTGGGGTCACGGAGCTGGAATGTCTCCATCGGAGCGCTCGCATCCAACGTTTCTTTTCTAGATCTTAGTGGGTGTAATTATGCAGGCGCCCCTTCGCGGTCAGTTTGGTAAGTCAGTTTAGTAAGTTGCGTTTTTCTGAAGCGAGTTTAAACGGCAGTTCGATATATGGTGGTGGGCAGGACGCAATGAGGAAAACCCGCTACAGTCCAGTAATTAGTAATTTGATTTATTATATTTCATTACTCCTCTATGTAAGTCGAACTACTGCCCCGTTGAAAAGAGAGATGAGAGTGCACTACCGGCACCAATCTTAGTACTGCCTTCGGGCGGGCTCGTAACGTCCCCGTTCCTGCTGCCAGATCCACAGGTTTTTTATTTATAGTCCAAATGACAGCGCTGCGTGGGGGGACGTTAATTGTAGGAATCCAATCGACACCGAAAAGCGAGCGGATATCACATTAGATTCGATTGAATCGGGCTTCCTTCCAAGAACAACTGAAACCACGTTCAAAAGTACGAAGGAGCAGGCGCTTCGTGTCGTTCATCGATGACTTGTGGGGATATGCGTTGACTGTCAGCTCAGTATATTGGGTGCGCAGGACTTCCGTGATGTAGTCATTCATAAATTAAACCGCATTAAATACCGCCGCAACTCCTAGGGAAATCAAGACTGTTGCAAAGCTGATAAATTGGTACATTGAAGTGGCGGGAGAAGATGAAGTTGAGTTGAGCCGTTACCTTCGAGGCCCCTTTAGTTGTGGTTCCACTGTACGCAGCGTTGAGGGCATCAACAAGCGGCCTGTTGTACACGGACGATCGCAGTCACAGCGTTTGGAGTGCCTGCGGCAGAGCATCTCACGGCCTGGCGGGGGTACTCTCATATTCGATCTCGTTGACTGTAGGGGTGACGTCAGTTTTAGGGAGGGCATCGCGCCCGTGTTGGCATTACGAAAAATAGTGAAACAAGCGGGTCGTGTCGCCTCAACGATCATTGAGCGCGAATACGCTGGCATCAAGGCCGGAACATTCACAGAGTCAGTGCTGAAGAAATTGTGAAATATAAAATGTCACGAGCAAGTAAAGCGAACAGAATGCCGTTCGGGCATTACATTAACTTGAGGTGAGAAGGCTACTACTAGCTGGACAATTATTGGAGCAACGCAGCGCACAATAAGTGGCACCCGAGAGTACGCAGATAAATCTCGAAGCCGGCAGGGCACCAAGGAGGCTAAGAGAATATGACTGGAGTGCCACTACAGTAGATCACATTCTTGGAAAAAGGAAAAGACATCCCAGGAGAGCCGCCTTTGTCGTCGTGAATTAGGGTGCTGTTGTTGTAAATATCCTCCGCTGCGGGGCGTGTCCGGCCGCCTAGCCATGATGTATCTCTTGTGTTGGTTGCAGTAGCCGAAAGCGAAGCAACTGGTAGAACTGACACGACAGGGAGGGAAAGGTCAAAGATTGTGCCGAACGCAGCCCTGGAAACTAGTTTTTTCGTACGAACAGAGGATAGTGAGATCCCTTCGACTGCAAATACAGGTATTAAGTCGTCATGTCGCAGGGATTGTCGTGCTCATTCAATTTGGCAGACAAAGGGTAAGGGGATCAAATACCGGGAATTCCCGACCTGGGTTCCAACGCAAACGCAACACAACACAACGTGCAACCGCCACATCGACTCGAACCACCAAGTCTCAAGTTACCCAGCCCAGGGCTAGGAAGACAGCAATTTTTACAAGATAAGAAAGATATCGGAATCTCTACCGCCTGCTTGATCGAGCCTTTGTCAAGCAGAATCAAGAATGCACTATCACCATGATCTCGTACCATCGCGGCTGACTCATGCCATGATGGACCAGCCTAATTATCGTACTATAGGCTGCTCTAGTCAACGTGGGGGGTGTCAGGCCAGCGCGTGCTCAATTCGTCTAAAGTAGACACCATCCCCTTTGAGTCTCTGCATCCTAACTAAAGCGATGCACCTTCGCCACCACTCATTTCAATCATGTATCAATCGATTTACGCACTAGGGATTTTGGCCTTTCATATGCACAATACATGTGTGCATTGATGAGACCAAGCATCCCGGGGTCATAAGTGCCGGTCTACTTTTTTCTGCCAAACGGAAATGCTATGGAATGTCGCGATTGTACTCAGCGAATACCCGTCACGGAAGGAACTTGAGGATTTAGCGCGGAGGTGTTCCTCGCTCAATTGTGTTTGGGGTTAATCCGCTGTTGTAAGTTTTTACTTGGTATTGTGCATCCCAGTCATACGGGAATAACACGCGACTTTTGTTGGACATTTGGCAATGGAAGTTAGACCAATTTAGAGGTCACCTTCGGTTCTACGGGTTCTCGCGACAGACGCAGACGTTCACTGACTGGTGCCAGTGTGGCTAATTACTAGTCTACAGATTTATCCATTCCCGTCTCTTCAGTGCGAAATCCTTGCTAGGAAGCAGTCCCGCGCCAAAGTCGGAGATTACTTTTGGACGGGAGCACAACGCCCTAGAATGGGCCATCAAGTGAGCTTGTGGATGTGTCTAATGTTTTTTGACACATTTCACATCACAGAGTGCACACCCGCTCACGGCAATCATAGTGAAACCACATCCATTTGCCGACATTTCGCGTGTCACTCCATTAAAACAAAATTGTGTTTCGCTACTCATCGGTGATCCTCTCCAACCCCCCTCCCCTCGAGCGTCCTACAAACGCCAACAATGCGCCATTCTCATCACCCTAGTTCGGTAATGGTGGTGATGGGTACATTAGATAGGCAAGCATTCTATTTAAACATGCAACGCACACAGCGCGCCACCCTTAAACGAAGTGCTCGACATGTTCGCTTTTTTTGGCTTTAAGGGGTTTCATCTACCTTTTGAAGCCAGAGGCGCGCATAAAATTTGCCTTACCCTGCGTGTCCTCCGCGTGGTACTCCTTGTTGTATCTTTGACCAGGAATACCCGCGTTTTTTCCGAGTCTGGGGCAGCGTTATAAGGCCGGCTCTTGGAATGGTATCTGAACAGTCCACAGCCAATCATGCCAAGTACTGTTTCGAGCTCCCCGCCCTCGGGAAAGTGCAGCGACCATGCCGAAGGCCAACTCCACTGCTCTCAAAGCTTCAGAGTCACCGAAAGTTTCAATCACTATACCCTTGGGATATGGGACCTATACATTGAGAAACCCCCGATCAAGTGGCAGATTCCTATCTTCCCCCTTATCACAGATAGCGCACAGTTCATCACCGACTTACGTTACTTATGGAGAGCCATACGCGACCTCAGCAGTCCGCTGCTATTTGCTCGCCTTGCTGTTTCAGCAGCTCTAGCACTTTCCCCCGCAGCTTCTCTTTGGTACGTGCTGAGGGGACTCCAATAGTGGATGCTGATATTTTAGTCAAATTCAGGTTTACCGGAAAATTCTTGCAACAGGTACGCCTGAACTTGCAACTTTGTGCCACGTCTTCGAGCCCGGATCACAGGTGCAAGCTACAATTAACGACCAGGAATTGGACGGAAGTATGATGATACAGCTCACTTGCGGCCGTGTGGCATGCTCCCTTACTCAGTGCCTGCTGGAAAGGATAGACGGATGGCTGTACCTGGCCTTCGATGACTTTGTCAAACGCCATTACTCCCAATATGCTTTTGAGCACGTAGCTCGCATAGATGTGCCTACTTTCATGGATCCCACAGCATCTCAACGATTGGACGCTGTTTCGCTCCGATATGGTTTCTGCCCAGTTGGGCGCACTGTTGACAGTCTCTTGCGTAGCGGTTGTAGCATTCTCGTACTTTTCACACAAGTCCACGTGCTTGTCGCCATCTTGCATGAACAAGGAATTGGGTCGCATTTGAGTTTTCTGACGTGTCTTTGCCACCTGGCTGTCTGCCTTTTGACGCAGATGGAACTCACAAACAGTAGCCTAGAGGGACTTGGTCAGTCATCCGTTACACAAGGGTTTGTGTCTCATCCTTTTACATTCCTTTCAGCATATGCTGCCACGACTCGAAACCAGGATTATGTAAAAATGGAAGGCCTCAAGCAACTTGTGAGTGACCGAGAACATCGCCAAGAGATCGTCGCCAACGGACTTGGTCCTTATCTCTCCCGTCGTGCGTTTGCGACACGTCCACACTGGCGCATTCGCTTAATTTGCTGCTTTAGACTTCCTGGAACTGAGTTGTCGCCTTGGAAACCGTGGAGGTGAATTCTGGAGCCATTTTCTCATATATCAACGCAAAATCAATCACACAACTCACCTCCTGAAGTGGTTCGCCGGTGAGCTACCTGAGGTGAGCAGTCAAGCCGGGCCACAAGGCTCTTTTTCTGAGTTTTTTTTGAGATTGCTTTTGTATTCATAATGGCTCGAAACATGTCCAACCTTCCAATGGTTCTTGCTGCATTCACTCTCGTTCAATCGGCCGCCAAGAATCTCCGTTTGAATCTGAATTCAATTTTACAGCAAACTGGTGACTTTGCAAGCCAATTAACAAATCTGCGCGCAATATATGGAGTGAGCGAAATCGAAAACCAGATTATAGACGGCACCCAGAGGCTGGATCCGAGTTTTGCGGGTATCAGCTTGGAATTCCAGTCGGTCCTTACCCTGCTTCTGTCGGTCACTTCTAGATAACGTTACAGGGACGTTTCATTCCAATATCCTGGAAGTAAGACCTATGCATTGCGCCGTGTGTCCTTTCGAGTTAAGCAAGGTCAACTCTGTGTAAGGGCGCACCTTGCTTCATGACTCCCTGCCTTGTCTCATTACAACCAGGTTATTGTTGGCTTCAATGGATCAGGCAAAAGCACGATTTTAAAGCTAGCGGGGCGCATATACGATGCAACCGAAGGGACTATCCGGGTCAATGGTCGCGACATTCGGGAACTGAAACTAGACGATTTACACCGCTCGATCGCAGTTCTGTTCCAGGACTACACACTCTTCCCCGTATCTGTGCGTCGTGTTCCTGTCTCAACCTCAACCCACCAGCCCTTAGCGAATTCCGCCTAGATTAAGGACAACATAGCTCTCGGTAACCCCAAATATGCTACTGACCTTGAGCTCGTCGCCGAAGCAGCTCGTCTCGGAGGCGCAGACGCTGTAATCAAACGTTTACCGGACGGCTGGAATACTTATCTTTCCCGCCCCGATTCGGTCCATGACGTGATCCGCATTCAACGCGAAGACGAATCCGGTACCATTGACCGCACACTACGCCAATTGACGGGAACGCAACCACCACAAGGACTCAGCGGTGGGCAGCAACAAAGAATTGCCGTGTAAGTTTGTAAAGATTTCTCCAAAGGATGAATACGACTCTACGTATAGGGCACGTACCTTCATGCACACCCTAGGGCCAGACTCCTCTGTCGGCCTGTTGCTGTTTGACGAGCCCAGCGCTGCCCTCGACCCCGTTGCTGAGCACGGTATATCTCTCAACCTGCCGCTCTTCCTTGGTAATTACCCATATATTCCATAATGCAGATCTGTTCTCGAAACTTCACGGATTCCGCGGGAAAAGGACCATGGTCTTCTCAACTCACCGTTTCGGAAACTTAACGAAATATGCCGACATCATAGTGTATGCAGTCTCACGGCTGCTGATCGCAGAACAGCGTTTACCGGCTTGTTCGCAGATATATGAATGAGACGACTATTGTGGAGACTGGTACCCACGAGGAGCTGATCCAAGCCAAAGGAGATTATGCACGCCTATGGCAATTACAAGCGGAGGCATTTAGGTGATGCCCAAAATGGTTCAGTTCCGAACTGCCAATCTACTTTCCCAGTGAAGCAAGCGAGATTTTGGGACACAATTTTGTAGCTAGCATGAGCGTGGAATGTCTCCAAGTCAAACCCGCAGAATACATGTGTATTCCGCCTTCTTCGCTCAGTGGCAGAAATGGTGAAACCAAGAGGACCCCCCCCCTCCCCCGTCCGTTCCGTGCATCATAGATGGACCCAAAAGTATTTCACTTGAAGGGTGCTAAAATTTACTTTGTTGGAGACACGTGCAGGGTCCTGACGACGTGAGGTTCATTCATTCGTACTCATCAGCGCGTCGAAAGTGAATTTTTCCCTTATCGCACAGAAAATTTATCTATGAACACGTGATGATTCCGACATTATGCTTCTTTAAGCCCCGTTGCCGACGACACTGCAGTGGCAGCGGCGGTGGCCTATTGTTGGACACGATCTATCTAGAAACAGGGCCAGTCCATCAAGTGGATTGACATTCGATTTTTTCTCAACATTGAGAGGAGAGAGGTCGAACCAGATTGCCATGCCATGAATGGCTTTCAAGCCGACACATTCCTATGGACCGCATCTCTCCAGTGTGATTGAAGCCGAGGAATATCAAGCGCTTCTCGCAAAGTGCTCATCAATCGAGCTATTAGCAGTAATTTTCCTTGTTGGCCCTGCTACTGCATAAGGGAGATCCGGGCATAGTATAAAGCCTTAAGGGTAGAAATGAACTCGGAAAACGGAAAACGGACTGTCGCGCGGAAGGGCAGCTGAGGGTCTCCTGTGTGTCTCTCGTGTCTATCTCCCGCACTAGGAAGACGTAGCAGCAAGATATCATATCTCTATAGTGTTTGTTGGCTTGACCCCGCTTAGTCGTTTGCCCAGATTTGAGCGGTGACAGGCTACTGAAGGCTCGCGACGCCTGGAGATTCTACAGAGTCAAGACCAACGTGACAAAAAATGGTCTGCATCCAGATGTACCTACCCTCGGTTGGTTGCCAGCTGTTCGAAAGCGCAACTTTTCACGTACTGTCCTGCATTCTTAGGTCACACACCTGTCAATGGCTATATAACCAGGAGAAGATGCGGTTATTATATGAAGTTATTATGTGATAATGCCGGAAGCGGAGATTACACGCCTACGAGTAATCTTTGTCTCATGCACATTGATGATTTCCGCGTGCAGCTGTCTTCTGTCACTCAAGTGTCTATAATGAAAATATTCTCATGATTCTGATAGGCAGCTTGTGGTCCCACCATCTTTGACCTCCCCCTCTACCCGCACCTCCACTCCCAATTTCCACAATCATGGGAAAGAAAAGGTAAACACATCGGCAAAAGCCGGGGGTGTCAGTCAACCTCTTCTCGACGACGAGCCCACTGGGAGCATCGAGCCTCTTTCTGGTCAAATGTGCCCGTACAGGAGACTAACAATCTTCTCATCAACAGATTGGCGCCTCTGTATTGGTGCCCACGGTGTAACAGATGAGAGGCAAAGTAATGTCGGGCCCAGCCTCCGGCGCCTTCTTTTGGGAACACAAATGGCAAGCGTATAGTTCAAATAGATCTCTTATCACCGTCCTGCGAGCGCACAGCTTCAGCCTGCTGGCACTCATATAACGGTCATCGCGTACTAGTGTTTATACTTTCTCACCAGACTTCACCCCCATGCCTGCCCTTGTCGCTCTTGATAACACCCTCGGAGCCCTGCTACTGGCTGCCGTTTTCTCTGCGATGTAGGAGTCACGTGATCTCTCATCGCTCGAGTGGTTCCTCATCTTCTACTTCCTTCCACGCTCGCACAGATTATATGGTATGAACATTGCCCAAGTATTCCATTACTACACGAAATACTCCGCTAGAGATAGCATCTCGCTGAAGCTATTTGTAAGTCAGGTGCTGCCATCTGTTATTTGAATCTGACTTAAGTTAAAAAATACCGTTGGCAAAGGTCGCCGTCCTCTGGTATCTTGTTTTTAACAGGCTCTACATGTTACCACTCACTCTATGTTTCAAGGATCTTCGATACTGCCTGTCTATTATTAACTTCTTGGTCGTTTTACATCACCGATGTGACCAATTTTGGCGATTTCATCGCCGACCTTCATCCTCCATGGTGAGTACTTCGCGCTCACTTCGTGACCTACATTGTCATGTTCTGTGCAGGAGTTTTGGGGTGTGATGTTCATTTCATTTTCTGCCCATACCTGGTGCTGAGCGTCATTTTAAAAGCCCGGCGGCACCATTGTAGGTGAGCATGTTACCACGTTCATGCATTATTAGATTAACCCATCATCTCTTGTGTAGCGATCATGTCAGTTTGCATCCAGAAGTGCGTCTATTCTCAGACATCTTCCACCACCTTTTTGTGAACTTTACTTGCCAGTTTCTACTCCTACAAGATCTATCAATGTCGGTTATAGGTAGTTGCTGTTACTTTGACTTTGAGCTGACTCTTATGAAGTAAGCAGACACGCCCTCATACCCTTGGCGATTGTTCGTCCTTTCTTTTTTCTTTTTCTTCGAATGCCTTACGACTTTCATAAGTCTGTCACCTCTCTCGGGATAGCGGGTATGCGTCGTAACCCAATTTGACCAATGTCGATCGCTCATTATCACATTGCAGGTTTTGCAACTAGTACGTCGCTTCATGAGTTGACGCATCCTGATGACCTACATTCACCGTACTTTGGTCTTCAGCCTTCTCCATTAAATAGTATGTGGACTTGTGTGATCTTTTGCGTTTATATTTTTCATCAGTCGTCACCAAGCATGCAGAGTCACTTCATTACTGACGTGTTTCACAATATGGTCAGCCAGTCACTCCAGGGCCAGATTTGACTAGGATATCAGATACTGATGTTCATTATACATTAGCGGTTTGCAAAAACCGCGGCGGGTCTTCACATTCCTTGTAATGCACTTATCACCATCAGCATGGTATACAATCTCGTAAGGAACCGGAACGACATCAAAAGGCAAGCTTTCCAATTCATACTGCTAAATGGCCCAGCTGTTCTCATGTGCGATACTTTTCTAGAACGAACACTGCTCTTAACCTCTTGTCGTTTTATGCGATAAATTGTGGTGCTCTGAATCTGTAAAACTTTCAACCGTCACAAAGCGAACCTACTTATCACCTTCTTGTAGAGTATTTTCCGTGATATGTTTTGCCTTCGTATGTTAACCATTCGATCATCTCGTCATTCACCTCAAATCGTCGTACAAGTAGCTTCTCAAATTCCCAAGCACTCTGCTCTTTGTGCCTTTCTTCATCCTAACAATTGGGATATACTTTTCTTCCTTCATGGCAAAGTGCGTTGCGGTCTTCTTCTGACACCCAGACGGGCTCCAACGCCGATCTTTCACCCAGCCTCAACTCAAGGCATCTCGTCCGCCGAATTTTGGAAAGCTCAGGCGGCGTGGTAACAATCAGGCGCGGATCCACTCCTTCCAATGACATGGCTTAGATACAACATAGGGCCGGCCTTTCCTTCCTACTCCTAGGTGGAACTCGCTAAGAAAAGCGAGAGGCAAGGTCGCGGAAGTCAGTCCACCACACACTAAAGTATGGAAGCGGTACACGAGCTTGGGTAATGCGGCTTCAATCTACAGGGACCAGAAACTGCTATTATTTGTTAGAACTGAAGGGCTTAGAATACATGATGCAGGAAAGCGCAGCCTAAAGGGGCGGTGTGGAAGCTTAAACGTGTAATGCATAATTATTATACGATATACGAGTAACTCAGCGCTTACACCGGACACGACACCCACTCGTTTGATGTGCTCAGTTCTTGATGAGCTCCTTTCTTACAAAGTAGAGTGCTGGCAAGAGTGAGAGCAACGCTCCTGCGTACCATGCACCCCATCCGCCACCACCCGCAGAAGGTGGCCCTTGGGGCCTTCGGGGCAAAGCCGGTGAGAACAACCTCTTGTGTGCCCTCACCTTCTTGTCCTGAAGAGAGGGGGGAAAAATGTTATTATTGGCCTCGGTATTAAATATATAGACAAAACGCACAGTGTAAGGCGGGAATCGCCAGTATAACAGCCAGTCGAGCCTATTACTCAACATGAGATTAACTATCAAGATTCACAAATGCGTTCGGTCTCACCATTTCGGGGAGTCAAGAGTGGAGCGGAAGTGTGTGAAAGTGTTGAAGCCCCACTCACTGCTGTGGAAGCCGCTACCGCTGGGCCGATACCACCGAACGGAATGCCTTCCGCTGGGTCAAACGTCTGAGCTCAGCACGAGGAAAAGGCATGTGGAGATAGGAACAAACCGGCGCTCTGAAGAATGACCTCGTTGGCGGCGAACCCACCGCTCTGAGTGTTGTCGACGACTGACGCAAAGACATGAGACAGTGAATTGTGCCATGGTGGCGGATATAGGTGCGTACCTTTGGACTTGAACGCATTGTCATTCGAGAAAACATATAATGCCAATGGATGGTCGCTATCAGCGCATAAGTTGATGGTTATGGGACGCCGGGAAACGGGCACATAGACCTACTTAGCATTTACGAAAGCAATGGCGTCGTCGAAGCTGTCGACTGGTACTATGGGCAATACTGGCGCAAAGAGTTCTCTGGAAGGGATGACTTAGAATAGAGCGTTCAAAGGAAGAGAGGAGAGCTCACTCGCTCATTAGACTATCGTCAAACAGTACATCTTTCACGATTGTTGGCGCGAAGAAACGGTCTTCGGCATCGTGCTTGCCACCTAAAACGATCTGGCCTACAAAGCGCATACATGATGTATTAGTTTCGATGTAGGAGAGGTAAAGGAGCATCAAACCTTTAGTTTTTGATACAAGTGCTGCAACTCGATCAACGGATCGTGAGGATATCAAACGCCCCATATTAAGGACGCCGCGTTGCGATGCTGGCGCGTCCGGAGGGAAGAAGTTATTATACCTGTATCCCGCCAACGAGGTAAGAGCATTGCGTTCGAGTATACCCAGGGTACGTACGCCTTGAGCAAGGCCTCGATAAACTTATCCTGGAAGCCCCGGGGCACAAGTACGTAATCCGGCGCAGTGCATGTCTGACCTGCGTTGGCAAGCTTCCCCCAAAGAATGCGATTTGCGGCCGTTGGGAGATCGCAGGTCGGGTCGACAAATACAGGTGACTTCCCACCTGCAAAATAGTAAGCGGTGAGCTCAGTTGAAGCATTCTACTTCAAACATGATAACAGGACTGACCAAGTTCCAACGTGACGGGTGTCATATGCTTCGCAGCGGCTTCGGAAACCACTCTGCCCACGCGTCCAGAGCCCGTAAAAAGAATGTGGTCCCATTGGATCTCGAGTAACTAGAATGGCGGTCGTAAACTGGATATATCCGTGATCGTAGTGGTTGCCTACCTTGGTCGTTTCAGAAATTGCACCATTTACTACACTGATGATGTCCGTATCAATGTATTTCGGGAAAAGCTCAGTGATGAGCTTGCTGAACTCTGGGGTCTGCTCGCTTGGCTTGATACACACAGAATTTCCCGCGGAAAGTGCTCCGAGAAGAGGTGAGATGACCAGCCAGAGCGGATAATTGAAAGGCGCGATGACCAGGACCACACCTGTGACAGGCACCATGAGCGAGTCCACGCTTAAGCATCATCGGGCATCATCGGGTGGGAAGAGCCCCTGACGGAGCTCGGAGTTGGAAGTGTGGCTCCCACGTACCTTTGGCCTCTTTGCGCACGATTGGGCGCATTGGCGTCAAGTTGATATCAAAGGGCGGTTTGTAAGGCTTGGCCCATTGTTCTACGTGCTTGTGAGCTCCAAGAGCTGCAGTAAGAGAGGTATTGACCTCCATGCTGTACAACTGTCAACAACTCGTCAATTTGGAGATGAAAGCCCGCACAAATGGGTCTCGAGAGGTGGCTTTCCAATATCTGCTGCCAATGCCTCGACAAAGCGGGACTCATTGTCCTTGACCAAGTAGGCGACCTGAAGGAGGATATACTTGCGATAGCAATAGACTTGAGTTTTCCCGATTCAAAGCCTGCCTGAAGCCTCTCACGAGTCTATGACATATGTACATGTGGTAAAGGGCATGGATGAAAAGGGGCTAGAAGCGAAGCTCACCTTGACTATTTCGTCGAGCGCTGTATATTCAAGTGACATGAGGCTCTGAATGAAGTTGTAGGGGTGTACGTTATGGTGTCGCAGGCGCAGGCAATGGCTTAACAACACTTTTGAACTCATCACATGACACAGCAAAAGTTCGGACCGCATGAACCTCTTACCCACACCCCACACATTACACATCTAAAAGAAATTCCAATCCGGAGCGAGCTGGACGTTGAGCTGACACCCGAAAAGCTCCGAATCCGAATCAAACGTTTGGGGGGGGGGGAGGGAGGGGAGGGGAGGGCGCATTTACACAAATTATTATCGTCCCCATGACCCCGTTAAAGTAACAACTGAGGGGATTGCCAAGGCTTCACCTTGTTATTGACGCATGTCCTCACAAGCATCCAAGCGAGGGGATACCCCTGGCGCAGAATGATTCGGGCTATGCGCCCCCGGGAGTTTATATACGTCTGCTTTCCCCAGCTGGAAATCGGCGCTGATGGGGTCAGCTCTGGATCTTGGGAACTAATCCGCTGGCTGTGCTCTATGTAAGTACTCCGATTCTCTCATTCTGCTCGTTCTTAAACCAGGATCGCTTCCACCTAGCTCTTCTTTTACTGTTGTCGATGCCTGAAAAACTCACCTGGATTAGGCTTAATCCCTACGTTTCCGTCTCTTGCCAGCCTAATACCCCGAACGGCCGCATTGTAGTGAAGAATCATGACGTTTCTCCCTCGTGCGTTCAATAACCGTTACTCCCATACACATGCTCTAACCTTCGAATGTCTTAGCATCATTTTGCTCTTCGGTTGGAGTAAGCACCACGTCTTCTTGCGATATCAAGTCTAGACCTACCTGACGCTTGGCAGTGGGTGCTCGCTTCCATCAGGTTCTCGATTATGCAGACGCCCTTCACGAGCTGTTCCCGTCGTCAACTATAGTTATTATTAGTTCTTGGGCTGAATTTGTTTGGCGGTCGCAATCCTACCTCGTACGTACGTTGTTGACGTGCGCATCGAGCAACGAGTTCACCCCCATGGTTATTATTGTCAGAACACGGCTATGATCCCGGTCGTTGAGCTTCTCCAGAGTGAGAGGAATCACAAGACTCGCTTCCGAGGCGCTCTGGTGCACATCATTTCCAACGGTCCGTGACTCCTTTTATTTATGAAGACGCCTTCATGTCTTCTTATCAGGTGGGGGCTGGCAATTCATGACCCTTCGTAAAGTACTTTCCAACCTTCAACTTTCCACTCCACCAGCGGACCGAGCGCCGACGGCACTCATACTCGACTCGGTGCCTGATGACAAAGGTCTCAAATCCTCCCTTCGCGCAGTCTCCCCAACGAATCCCATCCTTCGCGTGCTCGTCTTCCCATTCCTTTTTTGCCTCTATGTGTCTATCTTCATCCACAATCGCTTCACAGGCCGCCTGCCTCTTTTTGCTGAGCTCCGCGTTGCTCTCTTGCAGGCCGAGATTTTACCCTTCATTGTAACGGGTGGTGCACCGCGACTGTACGTGTATTCACAGAGCGACCCGCTCGTTCTTGCTACACGTGTCGAACAACATATTGCTGCCGCCGCACAGCTTGGCCTGGATGTTGCAGTGGAAGAGTTCGAAGGCACCAGTCACGCTGCCCATATGCACTCAGATCCGGAAAGATACTGGAGTGCAGTGCATAGTATGTGGGTTGGCGCCGTGGCTCGTATGAGCAACACAGTCTCCCATTAACCACCATGGTCACACATAAGGCACTTTGGAGGTAGTAGCGTGCGTACTACGCTTTAGTTAGAGGGGCTTGTTCGCCCGTTTAAATATATGTTTTTGTGGCGCCCACAAATGTATTGTAGACATGCTTTGGAAGCTCAGATTAATCAATTTGCTCAACTCTATAAGCGTAGAAGTCGTCGGGAAGCAATACAGATACAGTAAATATAGGAATGTGGCGAGTTTATATATAGCGCGAATAACCACTAAACGCTGCTAGTATGAATCGGGAAGTGCTAAATTAGTGCTGATGGTGTTTAGTGTTTAATATGACTTTGCGTGCAAATCAAACACTAATGTCAATTTGCAGACAGCTAATACGACGATGGTTCGACACCTCCACACCAAGCTTTGCACTTGCTAACCTTTTCTTCTCCTTACCGGCATGAATGAGAACTGACCTTGAAAAGAGTCGAGTAGCTGGTCACATTAAAGATGCCCGTGAACACGGCAGCAATACCTCGCTTGGGCAACCCTGCTTCTTTTAATTTAAAGCTGTCGATATTTTATGGTTCTTTTACATTATTATGGCTTGCTTGCTTGCTAATCGGCCGCGCATGTCCAGATCTGTGGTGAACCCCGAGCAATGCCAATGTAGATCCATGTGTCTGTTGTGTCCGCAGTGAGTCAGTCCGCACGGGGACAGAAGTTACGGCAGCTCTTAGTTTAAGCTGAAGCTGAAGAAGCTGGATCATGCAGCGAGAGGCACCATGACCATACTTGTAGCTGGCAAGCGATAAATTAGATACCCACGAAAAGTGAAAAGTGACAAGTGACAATCGGACGACGAGGGTGGGGCTCGTTGGAGAGGTACAAGCGCCGAGCCATGGGTATATACAAAAAACCAAAAACTATCATCCTCATAAGTCCAAGGAACTACTTTTAGCACTACCTGCGTTGCGTGAGATGGTAGACATAGGTTTCTCCTATTCTATCATTGCGAACCGTTCGAGATACTACGGTGATCACTGTTAATGCCTGCCTACCCGACGAAAGAATACAAAGTACGCGCGCTATGCCATAGTAGCAGTAACAGTAACTCAAATGCGCATTGGAGTTAAACTCTAAATTCAATGTGGAACAAAGAAGCAGTTATCCGGTGAGCGCTCGCGCCAGTCACAGAGAGTCTTGAACCCGGCTGCCCCTTGCGTGGATTTCATAGAGGAGTATATTGAAGACACCACCTAAACATTCAACTTTGCCAGGAAAGAAAGAGACCCTCCGAGTCGCGCGGACATCTACCAAACAATTATATAAACCCCGGAAAAGAGGGAGACATCATAAAATAAAGACCGTGAAAAAGCAGAAAATGGCAGTCATCCTCCGGGGTCCAAGGACTTGTTTAGGCGAAATGGGGCCGTACTCAACGGACATCGAATCAACAAGCAGCAGAAACTTTTAAAACGTGGTATCATACATCTCAGAGAAGTACAGATTTCGTAACGACTCGTTGTACCTGCGACTCGCCAGGTCCAAGCCATCGATATGATTGGGAACGGGTACTTGAACAGACAACGGTACATACAAAATGGGAACTACTACGGTTAGTAATTGACGCAGTCGGTGCAGTCGGTACAGTCTCTATCCGCTCCTACTACGAAAAGCCTCGATCTCAGGGGGGATTGCATATTTTTCTCGGTCAAAAACTATCACGCTCTCCGAGAACGATATCTCAGAAGCCATGGGCGGGAGGCTCTTTTGGGCAGCCGTATTACCGCTGGCCTCGTGGACGTCAGACTGAACTGTGGCGCTGCCCGTCGCCGCCTGCAGCTGGCTAAGAGTAATAACAGCATTATCTGGCCCTGCGAGTGTCTCGCGTAAGTTTTCGCGCGAATTGAGGCTAATGTGAAAATATGACGAATCAACAAAGATCGCAGAAATCGGGAACAAGAAGTACATAGCCATGAACGCGGAAGCATAGAGCCGGATGATGATGAAGAAGGATGGTGTATAAATTAAGGCATCCGGATACTTGACGAGCTTTAATCAAGATATCAGCATTGTCCGGAAGACATCGCGTGGAGAATGTACCAGGGACAGGCAGGAGATAGCAATTACCCTAGGGAAAGCAATGGCACAATCGTCAACCAAGAAGTCTGTTTTTCATACTAACTTACAGGTTGAGCAAGCCACAGTTAATAGCATAAACCACGATAGCGTTTGACACATTGTTCATCCTGGAGAGGAGCTCGATAAATAAGTAGCTTGAGGGACACCAGCTTACCTCCGAACTTCAGTGCGGTTACTCAAAAGGGCGTGCACCATTCCAACAGTGATAAGGAGGTCACAGAGGACGTTACAAGAAAATGTAGTAATTGAAAATTTCTGTGGACAGTTGTAATTAGGGACCACGCATTCGAAGCCAGGAGTAGGGACACAGTACCTGATAGCGACTGATTGGTTGATGTCCGTGTTCCAGGCTTCATCCCGGACTTGTAAGCATCGCCCCATGAGATATATAACGAAAACTAACAGTTTTACACAGAATACTGAGAAACAAGATACAGGTCAAGCAAACTGCAGCCAGCATGGAGCTATCAGGATGCAACGTACCCACCCCAAATGCTCCGGAGATGAGTTAGTATGAGACAAAAGATCCCAAGCATATCACATAGCAAGAACCTACCAAATGTTGTAAGTGAGGTAAAAGACTTGCCCATATGAGTCAATAAAGGTCTGAAACGAGTAACAAATACTTACGATCGCTGCTGGAAAGTATGGGGAACGGCTATTGGCTTTGGCCAAGATAAGTCAAGTGAGCATGGGAGAAAGTAGTTGGCTCACTTTGATAGATCCAACAGGCGTAGAAACTAGATCCAATTTCAATAGGGATCCATATTGATGAAGGCCCCTCAATCAACGTACTGTTGGACAAAAACTTCAAGGAGAGCTGGCCAGACATGTGTTAATCGTTCATGAGTGGACTGAAAATAACAGACTAGCGCACTGGCAGATAAAATTATAGCCTTCGCGAAAATTTCTCTTAGTCTCAGGGAGGGAGAAGCACGAGAATATGTGATAGGCGTACAGGGAAACTCCTGCAAGGCATATGAGAGTTCTGCGATCTAAGACTGATGTTACTTAGGTTACTTACCATGGTATCGATGCATTAGACCGATAATCCCCAAAATTTGTGACACCAGCATGGTAGGCTGTATATGTAACGAAGGCCACATTGGCTGAGTCAATTATCCTATTCGAAGATCATGTCACCAGTTCGGATAAACCAAAGAACTTGAGGATCCGCACATCAGAAGAGCAACCTGCAAGGCGTCATTAAGCTCTTTGGCGTGACGAATAGTATACGAAAGATAGCCCACAAAGGACTTCAAAGGCCATCGATCCTCTGAGCAGTGGCTGGTGTAATAGGAATACACTTGTAACCAAGTGATGCCATAGACGCTGTGTGGGTCATCAGATCGGGTCAATCTCGCACGCTAAGGCCCCCGATAAGTACATAGATGAACAAATCATCCCAATAAATAGTGCTCCGAGAGTGTCGTCCACAGGAAAAAGTGCAGGCATGGGGAGGAAAATTGAAGAGGGATTGGACGGTCAGCTACAGAGAGGAGTGGGAGATAAGAGGGGTCAGTGACACGACTCGAATATATGCTGTTAATAATGTGTTGAAACAAACAAGAATAGGAATAGATGGCCAAAAAGTGGAAGTCCCACCAGGTGTCTGGTGTGGGAACAACGCGAGTCAACAGCTTGCGGTGATAGATTTCGTGAGATCAATCAACGTCACTACCGCATTCTGGTTCAAGGCGCCTAAATGCACCGACATCTGATTGCAGTGCAGTGCAAACTGGACGCAATTAATCATAACGAACAGGGAAACCACATCATAGAGCTAACGCAGCTATATCATCAGACAAATGGGACGAGGATGACTCGAGGAAGCTGCACAGAGACCGGATTGCCAGACTTCGTGTCGTGATTCGATACGGCGAACACTGACACAAGTTTGTCAGGAAACCATAAAGAGCTGGCAGGATGGAGGTACAGGGGCCATCAGAAAGGACCATCCGGCTGATGCAGAGTTCTCAAACAGGAGTTTGTATTGATAGCGTTATTTATCTGGGGTTGATGATACGTTGGCACAACTGAGGGTGTAGACTATGAATTGAATTTACGACAGAGGAGGCCCTCATATTTAATCAAAACGTGAACGGGTGCCTAGTTTGAGGGCGGGGAGATTCATTGGACATGAAAAAGAACCACTCGAGTACGTTACGGACTCTTCGGTGAAGGGTGTGCGGGGTATGGGGTTGCACTGATCAAACAAGATCATGACGGTGGAGAAGACACCAGTATTGAAGATCGGATCGAGTTAGATTGGATCAACCAAGGTCACGTGAGTTCGTGAGATCCGAGCGAGCACGGAAAAAATAGGTACTTTTTTACCAACCCAATATTTACCGATTATTTACCAGTAATTTACCAGGTCACGTGCACACGTGACTCAGATACGGCAGTACTACAAAACGGAAGAAAAGAAAAGGTGCATAACTATCTATTTGCACGTTTCTTTTATCAAGAACAGGTTCTTTTCGAAGTCAGATGGCAAACTGGATGAGAATCCGGATGACGACGAGGATGATAGTTGGTTGGATGAGCCGAATCTTGAGACGTTCCGTTCTGAACATTCTCTCAAGGTCTCACCAACCATTGATCTGTCATCTCAGTGTCTTGCAGCAGCTCTTTCTGATGAACCATCAAGTGACACTTCTGTGGCTGCTCCTAACCCTCCAGAAGCTCTTGGAGAGTCTTAGACAACAACTTCTCGATGGAATTATAAAATTTTCATTGAAATTGAAAACATCACGTGAAAGTATCATGTGATTGTTTACCGGTAAATTACCAGTAAATTACTGGCCTCGAATATTTTCCGCAACCTAGCGAGCACCCAGCTCCTCCTGGCCTGTTCCTACTCCTACTCCTACTCCTACTCCTGCTCATGCTCTCTACTCCCTCCGGAAGAGTCTGACATCCTTTGGTCAATCAAACTCTCAGTACATGCGTAAAAGTCGTTAGGACTGCAACCGACAGTGGCATATCATATCCCTTGTTTCCTTAATACCGGAACCACATTTATTAAGACAATACATAGCGATCTACAAACAGATTTCTTTGATTCGTTCGCAAAACATATTTCACAGGACAATCTATGTCACAATCTTTGGCGTTTCAATCGGAGTCAGGTACGGTCGTGGTGATTGAACGTCAACGTCAATTGCTAGCCACGGAGCCGAGGGTAACGGACGGTCCCACCTCACTTGCCCCCATCATGATAATGATCATACCAGTACCAGTGTTAGGAACTGACACCCCAGACCAACACATGCCAAGTTATCATTCTTTCACAACACTTCATATTGTGCAACCTATTGGTTCAGCTTCATATTTCGGCTGTCTCAAGGCGCCTCAGCGCCGATCGCCAGGCTTCTCAATAGCCTAAACTACATCTATCATGGCTTGGAGTTTTATTCTCTTCACAACCTACCTCGGACTAGGCAAGATTTTCTGGGCGTGAAATGTATCGATCCCGGAGCTGAACCGTTCTTCCCCAGTATTCCAACAGAATAATGTCGTAATCTAATATACATACATTGGAGCTGCTCTGGAGCGTCAAGAGAATCTTCGGGCCCTTACGTATCCGATTACCTCCCTTGATAGGTTAGATCTGTCTGAAGACGCCCCAAAACGAAGGTCATTAGTGGCGCTCCATATATAAAGTCAGTGAAGCAACCTAGGAGGTCACACTTTTCCGTTGCCTCCCTTGTTGTTTGGAATGTCGACGTTCTTGGATAGCCTTCTCGGCGCCTTTCTTATTGGTGTTATCCTCTCCTCAATGTGAGTCGCCGTCTCTTCCTTTTTTCATAAAGTCCGATGCCCATCGCTCCAGAATCTACGGGATTACGTGGTTACAAGTGTATTTGTACTATTCCCAACATTGCTCAAGGGACGGGGTATTTCTAAAGAGTTTTGTGAGTTCATCAAGAACAAATGTATTCACTGTTTGTGCTAAGTGATTACAGGTGGCGATGCTCACGTATGTCAAATGCAAGTACTTGGAGGGACTCATGCTCATACCGGCCCAGAGTGCTAGACACTGTGCATTTGGTGCTCCTTTGTCATGGGTTATACGCGGCCGCCGTTACGAATTTTGGAAATTATCTGGCCAACCTTCATGCCCCATGGTAAGCGCAAAACACTTTTGAATAGTTTGTGAATCCCATTCCCTGGATGCACAGGACATTGGTGGTACGACGATCCACACCAACGGAAATTTGAATCGTTTTACTTATAATTAATGATGGTGGCTTCAGGTTCAGTGTATCGTTGGGGGTGCGTCCATTGACATTACTCACCTACGACGCAACAATGCCATCTGTTCTCCCAGTCGCTGCAACAACGTGTATTCAGCAGTGCGTTTGATACCCAAGTTACTTTACCGTCTGAGCTCTCATCATTGAATTTTTCAGGTTTTACGCACTTCGGGTTTACCAGCGTATGTGAACTACGAGAGCTCGAAAATACCGCTCAGCCCTTCCTGACAGTGAGCCAACGAAAGAATATCATAATCCCAATTGCCATTGTCCGTACAGACCTTACCAGTTCCTGCCATATATATCTGACCACGTTATGTTTAGAGCACAATATCTGTAACGGAATTCGGTGCGTAATCGGTTCCAGGGACCCATTCTTCTAAGCCCACGCCCACTCAGGTTTCAGTGTTGGTAAGCATATCGACTCCCTGCGACTGTAGGCTTGAAATAATGCGCTGATTTACACTCTCATTGAAGCATTCGCCACGAGAAGGTAGGTTTTCTGACCGTAACCCATGTACATAACGCCTGATCTACTTCAGCCTTGAAATTGGCTCGTTTGCAAAAAACACTCCATCTTTGGTTAGTGCCGCTGACTCTTCTTTATTGTCTCTGACACGTCGCATCCAGCCATATGGGGTCAGCACCTTGGCGCTCGAAGTAATCTGCGGAGCATTTATCACAGTGAGCATGGTGTATTACATCCTCCAGCAGCGCTCCGGCATCAGGAGGTGCGTTTTGATCTCAGCACTTTAAAATGGGGGTTTTTTTTTGGATGTCGTTAACGTGCACTTTGGGGTATAGAACCCTGTGTAGCACGTTTCCTTCAACAGAGTCCACTCCTGTCTCTTCCTAATGGATTTTTCCTCTGAAAAACCATTTAAAATGTCCATATTCGCTAATTGCTAAGGTCCTCTGTTTAGGACGAACCGCGTCCTTAAACTGGTGACATTATACATAATCAACAGCGGGGCGCTAAACCTGTATGTCATTTTACCCTCTCTGATTTCCGTGAAACCTGACGTCTGTACTATGATTGGAAGGGTTTTCGCCACCACCTGCCTCATCACAGTGAGTAACAAAGTAACAACAGGCCCACGCTGGGACTGAATCTCCTATGATTCAGTATGTCCATTACCCCAAGACGCTGATCTATGCGCCATTTTTCTTCATTCTCATTCGATTATATCCGTGCTCGTTCATGACAATGTACGTTCTTCTTTACTTAATCACTCTGACAGGGTTTTACCATGAGGATTAGACTCAATTCGCGCGTTAACGTGCGCTCGAGACTGAGAGGTGAAGGGCCCACGATTGTCACAATCACCCACGAGCAAATCACAGATAGGAGCCCACTCACTTCGTCCAAGCCCGGTCACGACTCGAGCGGCGATGCGATGGCTATGGCGAGCAAAGCCAGGGAAAGGCGGACTGCCGAGAAAGCTGTCGGGCTGGATGAAGGCGTCATTTGAGCCAGACTCAGTCGCTTCATTTATATGGCGCAGAGACGCGCCTGCTCCGCAGCAAACAGGATGCAACGTTATAGTGTGAATTAGACAAGGAAACATAATCAGCCCATCTCATACCCCCCCCTAGCAACTCATGATGACACGTATTCTGGGTGCAACACCTCCCATACTTCCTTAGTGACGCCCAACATCGCCTCCTGCCACTGCTGGCCAGCCACTCCGTCGGTTTTGGAGCACGAATCAAGAAGCGCGTAGGGCAGCCCCGCGTCCCCGCCGCTACTCACACCCGGTGCGAGCGGAAGTTCGCCAAGAAGCTTGATGCCGAGCCCCTTGGACGCATCAGATGAGCCGAATAAATGATGTGGCGTACTGCAGGAGGGACAAATAAAGTACGACTGGTTGAGCACGAGACCAATTATCTTTCAAAAGAAATCTCAGCGTCGTTTGATTATTCTCAGGGGAGACATACAGGAATGGATAGCCTTTGGAAGGCTGCAATACCCTTGCGGACATCTGCAAGAGCAACATCTTGCGGCGTAGAAACGATCACAGCACCTGTTGAGTCGAGTGAGAGTCAACGCCCGCCCCATAAGAAAAAGACTAAAACACGAAATGTCTGTACCGTGGACGTTGACGAGTTGCCCTAACGAGAGGGGTACATCCCCTGTGCCGGGCGGCATGTCTATCACCAGAACGTCGAGACCAGGTCCGTGAGGATCTGCGCCGCGCCAGTCAACGTCGAAAAGCAATTGTTGCACAGCTTTTTGTACCATGAGGCCACGCCAGGTCACAGGCGCGTCAGCATTAGGAAACAGAAACCCGATGGACATAGTGAGGAGCCCGTGGTTGGTGAGTGGGATGAGGGCCCCAGCTGAGGCGAGGGTTCAGACTACATTGAAGAAACGCAAAGAACAAAGGCGGACTAGATGTAAGATGAGGCTCCCCGGCAGATTCGAGGCCAAGAAGCTTGGGTATCGAAGGACCGAAGATGTCAAGATCGAGCACGCCCACGCGTACGCGCTCGCGTGCAGCGAGGGAAAACGCGAGATTGACTGGGTAAAAAGGGAATGTCGGATTTGAATATGACCTATTCTGAGAGGACGAACCGGCTACGGTACTCTTGCCCACGCCGCCCTTACCACTAGCAACAGCGACGACTTTTTTAACATGTGGGATGCCACGCCTAGGCGGGAGGCCACGGCGGGGTATCATTGGGGGTTCACCACGATGTGGAAGACCCTATGGGAAGCGATTTAGCTCGTGCGAGCGAAGAGAAGTAATGATTGGATACGAGAGGGTTGTCATGATGTAACACTCGCAAAGTGCTTAAGAACCGCTTTGCTGTCGGGTTCATGGTCGTCGCTTGTCACGAGTTGCGACAGGTTCAATATCAACTCCAACTGACATTCGCTTATTCGTCTCACGACCATTCACTGTCCTGTACACTCTCACGGAATGTCGGTCTCATTCTCTTCATCTTCCTGTTGTTTCAAATAACTTGGCTCAAAATTAAAAAAAAAAAAACTAGGCCGCCGAAGGGCTCCACCCGAAAAAAGCCATCTGCTGCACCTAGTACAGAAGGTAGCGCTACACCTCAGATCCCTGTGCGAGCTACCTAGTCTCTGTCGCATGGAATCCTTATCGAATTGATGATGTCAGACTCTCGCAGAACAGTTGTCCATCCTCTCTGCCCCGCGGCCGTTCAAGAACTCTAATTACACAAAGAATTCGAGCCGCCGAACAAAAAACTTAAAGGCCGTTCTCGGACAGGAGCGCGAGCGCGAAAGGGTGGAGAGGGAGAAACGGAGAACAGAACGTGAGGAAGCAATGGAAATCGACGGTGCCGCTACCAGCGTCATGATAGAGGATGACATGCCTACATGTGGGTGGCTTGTCAGAACTGGAAATTCACTTGGTGTCATTGCTGAAGGAGATGGCATAGACTTATCTATCGAAGCACCTCCATCTGTGCTACCGCAACGACGCTATTGCGACATCACTGGCTTAGAAGTAGGTGAAGCATCGCAGTCCATGGTTTCATTATAGCTGAAATTCTGTATAGTCACCATACACGGACCCGATTAGCGGGTTACGTTTTCACGATAAGAGCATCTATGAACTCATCAAAAGTTTGGTCAGTGCATGTCCCGCCCTTTCTCCATTCTATTTTTATTGCGTGCTGAACCAATTATGAATTGGCCCAGTCTGCTAGTGCTGCGAAGGAGTATCTTGCCGCTCGAGGAGTCAATCCAATTGTGAAGTAGCTGTGCTGACGTCCTCGCCACGTCCCTTGTCTGAACATAAAATAGTACAAAGTACACTTCACAATTTGCACATGCCTATGTACAGAGTTGGCGGGTAAAATAATAGCAAAGGGAAAAAAAAAAGTTGACAAGAAGGGGATTCGAACCCCTGCCTGCATACGCAGATGAGAAACCTGAGATTTTCAGGCAAGCATTTCGCTTGAGTCACACGCCTTGGACCACTCGGCCATCTTGCCTCGGCATTCTAGTCATAACTAGTAGTACTAGTACTGGTAATTGAAGTCACAACTGTCACGCTCGTCACTCTTTAATTCCACAGACCCTTCTGACTACAACCTTCGACACGACCAAAGTTAAGACGGACGATGATTGACCACATACACGACAATGAAGTTCTTGAACCGGAACCTTCACGACCAGGTGGGCTGGTACAAAAAGACATGGTGAACATGGCGTGGCTTTCTCGAGTTGTTTTTGTAGCTGACCTCAATCCAAGCAACACACTTTTCGCAAGCCAGCAAAGTTAGAACCCCCAACGCCGCGAACATCTGCCTTAGGTCTCGATCGATTAGCTCAGGAAAAGCGCGCTGTAGCGCTGCAAGAAGGTCGCGATAGGAAGCGACCGCGACTTGACAACCGGGAGCCACAATTTAAAGGTGTGCAAATCGTACCCTCCTTCAGAAGGCTGCAGCGTTTCTAACCTTCCCTAGTTCCGTCAATCCCCGCGTCTCGTATGAATAATACGCGACAGCGTGCAGAAGATACTCCTTCTCATCCTGGAGGCCTTTCCGCAGAAGGTCGTATGCGACTCGAGGAACATAGACGACGGCGGGATCAACAGGGTGTGTTTCCGTCGCTGTTCCGCGTGCCTCCCTTCTTCCTCTAATTTGTCGCAGAGGGGATTTCAGCGCATCAGGAAAAGAAGGATCACCACCCACGCGGCCTGGATGACTTCCAACGTCGTTCCAACCGGGACCGCGGTCGAATTCGAGAGCGAAGTGAACACCCACGGGGATGGGAGGTGACACCACGTTCTGAACGTAGCTCTTTTCGCGATGATGCACCGAGTCTACGTGTTCCAAATGTTAGGTGGGATGCCACGCCGCGCGACCGGCGTGACGGCGATGGTGGTGGGTGGGGTGGTGCGGTCTCCCGTGCCTGGGACGCACCTACCCCAAGAGCATCGCGCGGTACAAGCCCCGATGAAGGAGGTATTGAGCTTGACATGCGAGAGTGGGAGGAAGAGCAGGTACGGCTCGATAGGGACTGGTATGTCGGTGCGGAGGAGGGTGGTTTGATGACTGACGAAGAGCGTAACCCGCTTGCGCAATATGAAGACCTCACGATGGCCAAACAGGCAGAGATAACAAAGAGACCTGCGGTATGTCTTCCCTTCCCCCCAATCTTATTCAACATCATCAGTGCGCATATGAGCTGACCGTATCTACAAGAAAATTTCTGCTAAACAAGCACAATATGTAGGTGTTTCATCCGACTGACACTCATCGCGAGCCAATTTTTGTACATGCAGAATGCAGACAATGATCTTTGGGAAGCCAATCGAATGGTCACCTCAGGCGTGGCAACCCGAAAAGGCGTCGATCTGGATTTTGAAGATGAGTCCCAGTCAGCCGTGCATGTGATGGTACACAGCCTCAAGCCACCGTTCCTGGATGGCCGCACGGTATTTACCAAACAACTCGATCCAATCAACCCAATCCGTGACCCAACGAGCGATATGGCCGTGTTTGCTAAGAAAGGCTCTGCACTTGTGAAGGAGAAGCGTGAGCAGACTGAGCGTGCTAAGGCCGCAGCAAAGCTGGCTGCATTAGGTGGTACAGCGCTGGGCAATATTATGGGGGTCAAGGACGAGGAAGCGGAGGCTGAAGGTGTGTGTGAACGTGCCCTTTTGTTTTCTATTATTGAATAGGAAACTCATGGGTTTGTCCGTGGCACGGGCATACATTCACAGCTGCAGCCGAAGCGCAAGCAAAGAACGGAACGAAAGAGGACTACAAAGGAGACTCCAAGTTCGCCAGCCACTTGAAGACCTCTGCAGGTGTCAGCTCATTTGCAAGGAGCCGAACGCTCCGCGAGCAACGCGAGTACTTGCCCGCATTTGCTTGTCGCGAGGATATACTCAGGACCATCCGCGATAACCAAGGTATTGTCTATTCCTTTTTGCCTCGCCGACGCTCCCTCATCGCTCATTCTTGGACACAGTGGTGATTGTAGTTGGTGAGACGGGATCAGGAAAGACGACGCAGTTGGCACAATTTCTTTATGAAGATGGTTACTGCTCCAATGGTATCGTTGGATGTACGCAGCCCCGTCGTGTGGCAGCAATGTCGGTCGCAAAGCGTGTCAGCGAGGAGATGGAGTGCAAGCTTGGTGCACTGGTGGGTTACGCCATCCGGTTCGAGGACTGCACATCGGCCGAGACAAAGATCAAATGTGCGTTACCGAGGCCATCGGATGAGCTGCGCTGATGCTTTCTGCCCGACAGATATGACGGACGGCGTACTACTGAGAGAGTCATTGAACGAGGGCGACTTAGATAGATACAGTGTCATCATTTTGGATGAGGCGCACGAACGGTCCCTTAGTACAGACGTGTTGATGGGCCTCCTTCGAAAAAGTGCGTCACCTTGATGTTGCTCATATCGAGTCTCAGCCGCTAACTGACCCGCTGCACTTGCAGTCCTTTCGCGCCGACGTGATTTGAAACTCATTGTCACTTCTGCTACCATGAATGCCGAAAAGGTGCGATCACTACTCCTGGGCGGACACTTGGCCAATGCTAACGCTTCTGTAGTTTTCTAAGTTCTATGGTAGTGCTCCCTGCTTCACAATTCCCGGTCGAACTTTCCCTGTTGAGATATTCCACTCGAAATCGCCCTGTGAGGATTATGTGGATAGCACAGTGAAGCAGGTTCTTCAGATTCACCTTTCCCATCCTCCTGGAGACGTACTTGTGTTCATGACTGGGCAAGAGGACATTGAGATAACCTGCCAGGTGGTACAAGGTGGGAGCCGAGATACAGATTCTTACTAATACTTACAGTAGCTCAGAACGCTTATCACAGTTGGATGACCCAGCCCCACTGGCTGTTCTTCCCATTTATTCTCAAATGCCTGCCGATTTACAAGCCAAAATTTTTGAACCTACCGCGGACGGGCGGCGTAAGGTCATCGTCGCTACGAATATTGCCGAAACATCTTTGACAGGTACGGTTACATCTTCGAAATCGTACTAGTCTATTTACCAACATCTTTCAGTCGACGGTATCCTATACGTTGTTGACTCAGGTTACTCCAAGCTCAAAGTATACAACCCGAAGGTTGGCATGGATGCCTTGCAAATCACGCCTATATCCCAAGCAAATGCAAACCAGCGAACCGGTCGCGCGGGTCGCACAGGCAGCGGTTACTGCTACCGGCTATACACGGAAATGGCCTACCGCAATGAACTGTTCGAGAATACAATCCCAGAAATTCAACGCACCAACCTTGCAAACACCGTGCTGCTACTTAAGTCCCTTGGCGTGAAGAATCTGCTGGAGTTCGACTTCATGGATCCGCCTCCGCAGGTACGCCCCTGTTCTCTATGTACTTGAGCCTTGTTGCTCATGGTACTGCAGGCAAACATCCTAAATTCCATGTACCAATTATGGGTACTTGGTGCACTTGATAACGTTGGTGACCTCACTCCTGCTGGACGCAAAATGTCCGAGTTTCCCATGGAACCGTCTATGGCTAAAATGCTCATCACGTCTGTGGATTACAAGTGCTCGGCGGAAATGCTGACAATCGTGTCGATGTTGTCGGTTCCGAGCGTTTTCTACCGCCCCAAAGAGCGGGTGGAGGAAGCAGATGCAGCGAGAGACAAGTTCAATGTCCCTGAGAGTGACCATTTGACCTTGCTCAACGTTTTCAATCAATGGAAGAGCCATGGGTTTGTCATCGAAGCTTACAGATACACCGCGGGCGGTAATAATTATATCTGTGACAGGTACCGGGATGACTGGGCGATGCGCCATTTCCTGCATCCAAAACTACTTCGCAAGGCTCGTGAAGTGCGAGTGCAGCTTGAGGATATCATGAAATTTCAAAAAATGGAGATAATCTCAGCGGGAACTGATTTTGATATCATACGGTACGTGCGCTTTTCCGCCTCGCCTCCCTGTGATTCAATTATTGAACGGGACTGCAGAAAAGCAATTTGCGCGGGTTATTTTCACCAGGCGGCTCGAGTAAAGGGCATCGGAGAATTTGTGAACATCCGTTCTGGACTCCCGACGCATTTGCATCCCACGAGTGCATTGTCTGGTCTCGGATGTATGTCACAGGTCTTCCACTCCTGATGATGGTTTTGATGGAATTCCCCAGACACCCCACCATACGTCATCTACCATGAACTCATTCTTACATCGAAAGAGTACATGACACAGGTGACCTCGGTGGACCCATACTGGCTTGGTGCGGTATTTGAATTGTCATCCATTGGCGGCTGCTCTGATGCGAATCACAGCTGAGCTTGGCTCCGTGTTCTATTCTGTGCGCGAAAAGAACTTTGACGACCGCGGCGCGCGGCGCCAAGCTGATCGTGAATTCTCAAAGCGTGCTGAGCTAGAGACAGAAATGGCGAAACAGCGCGAGGAGTATGTCAATTTTGGTCTTTTGTTGAGATGTTCCTTTGACTGAGGTGGTGATTAGATCCGCGAGAAAGGCTGAAGATGACGCCCTCGCTGTCAAGGCGGCTGGTGGGTCCGCGGCGCGGATAGCGGTGCCTGGAACCCCACGGCATGTGGGTGTGGGTTCCGGATCGAGGATCACGGCCACGCCGAGGAGAAAACCAGGTATATAGAGTGTATTAGTTAGTATCAAGGTTCGATCCATGTTCTTTTGTCTAGGTGTTCTTTAGACCTGACACGTCACTACGCATCTCGTACCATACGATCTACTCAATTGCTTCACTTTTTGAAGGTTGTAAAAGTCCCAATTACCCCCTACGACTAAGCTTGGGGACAACCCCCACTAACCGGACGGGTATAGTCAGAGACGAGGTCTGACCACCCGACAGCTCAGCCTGAAGGCAGGAATGTGGACCAGATGCGATTACTACATGATATATGACTGCGTCTTTCTGTCAAGAAACAGTGGGATGTCGATATGAAAATGGACGCACTTGTTCAGCAGCGTAAGGTCCTGCGCTGTTGTCACCTGCGACTTGTAGCCCAATGTTTCGGATGAGATGCCAAGGGACCATAATCTGGCCAACGTATCGACCAACTGGACTTTCACCTGTGACGAGGCGAAATTCTTCTGTGTTCACGAGAAGGATATTTAAATTCTTGTCCGTCCCGACAAAAGTACCAATGAAAGCACGATTGTCGTCTGTAATTACTCGAAGTGTGCCACGAAGGATACTTTTGAGGGTCCTGATTGCCTCAGTATCTTGCATTTCTTGATGTGTTTGAATTATAAAGAGGTGATGTCACACAAACGGTCGTCAATGAATCCGTTTGAGAGCAACGCTGCCCTGAACATGCAAGGCCAATATCATTCCTCAAATACCCACAAGTACTCCGTCATCTTACCCACTTATAACGAACGTAAAAACTTGCCGATCATAATATGGCTGCTCGCCAAAGTTTTTAACGAAAAGTGCGTGCGCCTATTAGATTTAATGGAGGCGGCCGCTAACGTGGGTGGTGGAAGAGTGTAGTGACCTCGCCTGGGAGGTGATTGTCGTCGACGATAACAGTCCAGATGGCACCCAAGAGATTGCAAGCCAGCTGGCTGCGACCTACGGCGAGGACAAAATTGTTTTGAAACCACGCGCTGGCAAGCTCGGCCTAGGGTACGTCTTATGCTACAGCCCATCGAGACCGACCGTCATCTTGAGAACGCCCAACTCTTCGTAGAACTGCATACATCCATGGCCTCAATTTTTGCACGGGAGACTTTGTGATCATCATGGATGCTGATTTTTCTCATCATGTACGTTGTCGCCGCCGTCTGCACCCCATCATGTCACTTTCACTCGATATGTCTGACGTTTCTACACCAGCCAAAGTTTATCCCTCAGTTTATCCGGTTGGTTTTCGGCTCACCGATGCGTACGCCTTCGTCTGGGACTAACCAAAGCTCTCAGCTTACAACAGGCTCACAATCTCGACATTGTTACCGGCACACGGTATCGCAAGGACGCTAACCCCCCCATGTCTGGCACAGAGCCTGGCGGCGTCCACGGTTGGGACCTCAAGCGCAAATTTGTGTCTCGTGGTGCCAACTTTCTCGCCGATACCGTCCTCAACCCCGGCGTCAGCGATCTTACTGGCTCATTTCGCTTGTACAAAATCGCAGTGTTGAGACACATCATCACTCTCACCATCTCGCGGGGCTATGTCTTCCAGATGGAAATGATAGTGCGCGCTCGCACACTTGGCTATACGGTTGGAGAGGTACCTATCACATTTGTGGATCGTTTATTTGGGGAGAGTAAGTTGGGTGCAGAGGAGGTTGTCCAGTATGCAAAGGGAGTGTGGACGCTGTTTACAACGGTATAGGCAAATACCCAACCGTAGTCTATTGCATAGCCGCATTATAGCACCCTTTTTTTTTGTTTTTTTAGGAAGTCTGACCATGCCAGCCAGGCATCCTCCTTGTCATGGTGACATCCTATTTGCCCCAGCCAAGTTGAATCAGATGCCGTTGGTCATCTTGTCATGTGGCATAGCCACCGCTCTGGCTAATCAAACTTGCGGAGGTTTTAGCATCCAAGAAGAGTTCGTTCATCTCGCCAATGTCCTCAGTCTCAATTTGATCACGTCCAGCCAACCTCGCCAGGATGGATGCCGGTGTTAGTAACTGTATCGCGTATCTACACAAAAAAGGGGGGACATCAGTGGCAGTGTCAAATGTTCACCCCTCGATCTTACCGAAGAGAGGATTTCTCGCCTTCCGCGGCAAGTCTGTCAATCACGCCTTCGGCAAGTTTGAGGCCTTCGATGTTCGCACGAAGTTGTACAACTTTGGCTACTTGATCGCGGGTGTAACTGTCTGTTTTTACAATCATACACCTGTTAGGGACAATGAGAGAGGACACCATGGAGGAGATCAATTTAAGGCACACCGATCTAAGAGGTCTGTAGGAATACCGTGAGGGGCAACGATATCAGTCGTCCCTCGCACGAGCGAGTTACCGCGGTTGGTGGCCAGAATCACAGTGGGCGCCATGGGAGACTCGAGCAACGCATTGAGATAGGTAAAACATTCAATGTCGAGCATGTGGACCTGGAGAATTCAACAACTATCGCAAGAACAATGATTTGCACTAATGAAGAACATACTTCATCAATAAAAACAACTCCCGGGACGACCTCCGCCACGCCTTGGTCAACATAGCTCTGGACAACCTTGTTGACTTCTCGCCGTAGTTTTTCTGTCACCTCTGTCCTACCGCTCTTTATGAGACTGCCCATAACGCTCATAATATCCTGCCCTCCTTGCGGCCTCGCGTTGGCCGCGTCAAGGTCGCCGAGTGTGACGTCTTGTACAAGCTCCTTGCGCTTGTGAACATCACCTTTGGGAAGGGGTACGTACGTCTCCGATTCTAGATCGTACGAAGAAGCGTAGGCGTCTGAGCGACCTACACGCTGCAGATAGTCAGAGGATCCGTCAACGAACAAACAAGAGGCACACGAAGTAGGGGAATGAGCAAGTACCTTTACAGCGCCGGTATTGGCTTCGATGTAGATCACATCTCCAACGAGGATCTTTTCTTTGAGGATGGCTTCGTATATTGTGGGATCAAGGCGCAGTTGCTTGGTCCCTTTCACAGTTTTTAGGCCAACGATGACGTGCGAGACAGTCTTGCCGTAACCACTAAGTGGATTTTCGGACTCTGATGGTGTGAGCTCCGTGACTTCTCCCTCATAAACCTCCTTGGTCTCCTTTATTCGCAATCCTGAAGATAGAAAATGAATAATGCGTGGAACGAACAGAAGAAACGCGCGTTTGCGTACCGATTGCGCGGCGGAAAGCTTCTGCGAGCACTTCAGTCTTCTTGACTTCAGTGGAGTATACCTCTGAGCCGACCATAGGACAAAATGGCACCTTTGCTCCGAGTTCATGCGAAATGGCCAATGCGAGCGCCGTTTTACCCGTGCCTGGTGCGCCGACGAGGAGCAGCGCGCGTCCGGAGAACTTTCGAGATTTGACGAGGTCAACTGCCACACCACACGCCTGGGGGTATCTAGAGGTCAGAAAGTGGGTTCATAAATTCGAGTAATGACGTACCTCGCGTGCAGTGTTCTGCCCTATGAAGCCGGCACCATCGGTGGTCGCAAACCCTTCAGGAGTGAGACCAAGAGCCTTGATATGTGAGTGAGGTGCGACTCGTGAGGTGCGCGCCAAAGAAGCTGTTGAAGGTGGAGGGAAAGCGTTATGCGTAGGTGGCGCAGATGTCGAGGGTGTCGTGGAGGTTGAGGCTTTCATCGTGGTCGTGGTTGAAGTCGAGGTCAAGGTTGAGTAGGACGGTGGCGCTCATTTACACTCACACTTGACCATGACCACCACCGCCGCCTTCCTCCGTCAGTCATCCCGTCTCACGCTCACTCTTCCTTGCCGCCGTTTCCTCCTTGCCCAGTACATTTCATCAAAGCCATTTCTATCTGACAAATACCCTTCACGGAGGACATTTGGTTCCACAACATCACGCAGAATCGCATCAGCAACAACGCCGCCTGCAACACCAGCAGTTCTCCATCATTCACCAACAGCGGAGGATATCGAGATCGCAGAACTAGATGTGGACCTTCTCCCACAAAGTGATGCCCGGCTGGCCCTTACCGAGCGTGCTGCAGAGGTTCGTCGCAGTTTCTGTTCTCTAGACGACACATCGCTCATAGGGGTAGCAATTACATCGAATATCTTCTCAAGAGGAACATTCAGGGTCGGCCCTACGAATCTCCGTTGAGTCGGGGGGCTGCCACGGATATCAATATAAAATGGAGCTCATGCCACAGCGCGCCCCTGAGGACTAGTACGCTTATGATCCTTCATCGCCCTTCCCTTGGTCTAAGTCTAAGAATCTTGCTCAAGTGAGTTTGGGCACCCTGTCGTGACTCAGGCGCGTATCATCGTAGACGCGGTATCTCTCACTCTCTTGCGAGGTTCCACGATCGATTTCGCCACTGAGCTTATTGGCAGCTCATTTCGTGTCGTTAATAATCCGCAGGCCGTTGGTACCGGCTGCGGATGTGGCGTTAGCTGGGAGGCGAAGGCTTAGATACTTTTCCTTTCCTTTCCTTTTCTATGGCGCCGCGAACGCGCCAGCCAGTGTGGCGTAGTCATATCAACTTGTGGGATAGAGATCATGATATCTTCTCATTGCTCAGTAACCTCCTCTACGCCTACTATGAAGTCCTTTGTGCGGACCTCTTCTCGATTCTCGATTCTCATGGGTGTGCATGGTTGCCAGATGCACCAATGTCCAGCAGCAGAGAGCCCTTCATTTATTCATGCTGTGAGATCAGGTCCCAACTGGGGGGCACGCATTGCTCGTTGTTGATCTTAATCAGATCAGGTTCTGCGCGTATAGCCCCCAGGCCAGGCGCCAAGTTCACCATCTGGTTTGGTTGTTCTGGTCACTCACTGTCTGATGATATCTCGCCCAGCACGAAGCCATCACCCGCATCAATCTGCATAGCATGCGCAACATTACACGTATATTCCCATAAGTTTAACTGACAAACTCAAGCGCCTGCCCGAGAAGGCTTGGAAAACCCAGAAAGCCTCAGAGCCGTCTTACGTGTAGTTCTTCGTATCAAATCATCTGGGAGTCAGATGGACAATAGCACAATAGTGGCTAAATTGAGCTGTATTAGGCTGTGCGCACTTTTTACTTTCCGTGACTGAACGATAAAAAGATCACCTCACTGGCGCCGCAATAATATTGGTATTTGGTTCGGTTTCGGTTTGGGTGACCCGTGAAAGGTCTTCAGAGACCATCTGATCCTTATCTCAAGCTCGTTAACAAATCCCGAACCCTATGATGTTCACACAACACAATCATCATCTTCATCGCTTTGTAAGTTCCATGATGTCCCATAATCCCAATTCCAAAACGAAATCACCATTATGGCCAATTCTAGATCAGGTCGTCCCCCCTCCTTGATAAAGCAAGGGCGTCCTCCCGGAGCCTATACAAGCTGCATGATATAGTGGTACTGACCCCCCTCCTCCTCCCTCATCTCCTACAACATTTCACAACGCATTCATCCCATCCAAACGGTGAAACGCTCTGCAATTAGCTGGCGCTGAGAACCGATCCACAACTTGGCTTGTCACACTTGTAATGCCTTCTCTGATTCCTGTGGATAATGTCCTTGGGGCATTCCTTATCGGTGTTGCATTATCATCCATGTACGAGGTACCTCCCCGTCTTCCTGACGGAGAGCTGACGAAATAGAAGCAGTTTGTATGGTGTAACTTGTCTGCAGGTGTATTCGTATTTTTCGAGGCATTGTGAGAACGATAGGCTCTTTCTGAAATTTTTTGTGAGTGCTCTCTGTCCGCCTTCTAGATCTATTAACTTGATCGACATCGTGAGCAGGTTGCAGTGCTTCTGTAGGACTACGTCAGTCTCACCAGCGTCACCGTATGGCTTACTTGAGGCAGGATTTTGGATTCACTACATCAGGCTTTAATCACGCACGGGTATTATATAGTTGGGGTGAAAAATTTCGGTGATTTCCTTGCAAATCTTACAGCGCCGTGGTGAGTAGAAGCTCTTGTGAATCTTATGAGACTTTATTCTTAACCTTGAGACGATTAAAGGAGTCTCCAAGTCCAAAGTCTTATTGGAAGTATGTCTACCCCTCTTGAGTCAAAGTCGCATACCTAACCTTGATTTTTCCAGTCATCCTGGCCGGCGCCATTCAACAGTATGTTTTTCACTTTTTCCTACTAACTACCGCCTCATCCCGCTTTACATCACATTTTAGGTTTTACGCTTGGAGAATTTACCGGCGTAAGCTCATCACTGTTCTATTTGATGCCAACCTTTCATAATTACATCTTATGAGACAGTGAGCATGGGAAAAATTTACGTCCCGATCTTCATTGTAATTCTACCCTTTGATTACATGAATAACTGCCTATTCACGGTGGTTCCTCTCCTAGGGTATCACCTCTCTGGCTGAGCTAGGTACGCTAAACTTGGTCTTTATAATCTATCCAGACAGTTGGGAGGCTTACCGTTCTGACAGTGCTCGAAATCGGTGTGCATCTTGTAGGGTTCCGGTTTCTTACTCTGACGTTATCTTTGCATTGTTCCCAGTCTACCTTATTCAATGGCACGTCCCACCTTCAAGCCAGTACTACAGTTGCAACATGACTGAAATTCTTTCAGCTTTCGTTACCCTTATTATAACCAAGCAACAGTTCAGATTGTGAGCCTGTTTCCATTGCATTTTTCCATTATGACGCCCATTGCGAGGTCCTACTACTTACAGCCAATCTCGATTTCTGGGCTCGTATTACAAGTGTTATGCGACCTAGTCATCACAACAAGCATGGTGTACTACTTGCTTGTACGATACGCCAAAGTGATGCAGTGAGCAAATTAGTCGCATGTACACATTCGTACGAATGACCGCCATACACAGGTCTCATGCTGGGCCCATTACAACACTGGCCCTATATTGCATCAATAGTGGGGCTCTCACGCTGTTCGCTCCCCATTTACATACTCCACCTATTTCCCTGACTTTGTCTGCAGTATTTTTGCGGTATCATGCCTTGTAACTGTCCGTATCTATCGTGAAGCTAGCGTCTAAGTCCTGCTGACCGCACACAGTTCGCGCGCCTCTCTCGAACGCTTATCTATGCCCCCTTTTTCTTCATCCTTGTCCGCCTTTACTCGTGCGCCTTTATGGCCATGTCTGTTCATGCCTTCCGTCCTTTCCTTTAGCATCTATTAATGTCTCACTATAGACTCAACTCTCGCCACCACCTTCGCACAACGCTCGACTCCGACGCCGAAAAGGGCACTGTGATTGTCATCTCCCAGCGCGCGCCCACACCTGTCCCTGGTAGGGACAGAACCAGCACAAACCCAGGCGCGGGCTCTGGCACCGCCAACCGGACTACGTTGGACATCACCGCCTTTCCAGAGAAGGTGGGCGTCCTACGATTCGCTGACGATCAAGGGAAAAGCCTGGATACGCTCGAACCCGCCAAATATACACCTTCCGAACTGTAATCCTGACATATGGCCCATCCCCTATCCACTTGTTTCCCTACAGAGGCTGTTTCTTCTTTGAATGTTTTAACGACCATATACTGTATCATGATCTTACGATTTGCCGCTCACCAAGTACTGTAAACAATGAAGGTTCTAACTTAAAGTAGGTTAGTTAAGGTGATCGCAAACCAACTTTTCAGCGTGAAAGTTGTCCAGTTACTGTTTTGTATTATTTATTTATTTATTTTTATGCAAGTTTTTTTGCTTGTTGCAAGCAATCTGTTACGAAATACCTGTCGAACAACTCATTATGATAACTTTTGCTGTACAATAACCTCTCCCTTCCTCACACACGCATTCGACCCCCTTCTCTCATGTTTTTGACTGCAGAAAGATAGTGTCATCAACACTTTTCCTTTGTCCTATTCTATTTTTCTCCTCATGACATTGTTTCAAACACATAAATACAGTAGAGATATAGCTCAGAGACATCAGTCTTGAGCTCTTGTGTCTTTACTAGGCTTATACAGTAACCCTCAATCCAGTTTCTATTCTGCATGCAGCTTCCTAAAGCAAGAATGGTCATATCTACTTTAGGTAGTGATGTTCTGGCCCAGCTTGGCCCAAAAGCCATGGCTTTGGCTTTCCTGATGTTACAAACCCCACTATGTCCTGCTTTTCTTTTCTTGATCACATGACATGTTGTGTGCACTTGTTGACTTGTTGTTTGCTGGACTTATGCCACACTTATTTGTTTCTTATCTTACCTTACATATGGACTCTTACATATTCCCTTATCAGAAGCCAGACTATACAGTAGCCCACAAAACTTCCAATGTTTGGCCACCTGAAGAGATTGACCTACCACACAATGAGAATAATTTCCTAAATTAGTAGAAATTAGTAGATGATAGTGTAGCATCTAAGCTTCAATTAGAGCCTATATATTCAATTGATCAGTGGTTCATGATATATAAAATGTTTTGTGAGGCATTATCATTGGAACGGTTTTGTGGCCAACATGTGAGATGACAAAACCGGTATCTGGTGGTCATGGGAATGCATTGACAGTCATGTGACAATGTTTAATAAGTTGAACACACACCAAATAATCATCAACAACACTTGCTTCTTACCATGCATGCCCTCTCTGCTGCCAAAAGGACTCACATCATCTCCCTCCTCACTTCAGGCAAATCTGCCCATAAAGTGTCAACTATGACTGGCCATGGCACTATTATCATCTCAAGATGGGTCATAAATACTGCCCTTACCATCCCAAGTCAAATGGAGGGAGACCAAGGAAGCTGACAGAGAGAAATGCTCAGCATGCTGTTTGCCTTATCTCCTCTGGCAGGGCAGACACAGATGTGGAAGTGACTAGAGCACTTCAGAAGTTGTTAATGGGTTCCTCTATCAACATAATATGCCCATCCATCCTCCCATCAAGTTTTCAAGCCATAACTGGCCCCTCCCATATCATACACCCCCATTCCATCATAAGTGCAATAGGCCACAAAACCAATCCAATGACATTGCTACACAAAACATTTTATATATCATGAACCACTGACCCAATTGACATCAGTATAGGCTCTAAGTGACACTTAGATGATACAATATCATCTACCAATTTCTACTAATTTTGGAAATTATTTCTATGGTGTGGTTGGTCAATCTCTTCAGGATGGTTAAACATTGGAATGGTTTTGTGGGTTACTGTATGATGGAATGGGGGTGTATGATATGGAGGGGCCAGTTATGGCTTGAAAACTTGATGGGAGGATGGATGGGCATATTATGTTGATAGAGGAACCCATTAACAACTTCTGAAGTGCTCTAGTCACTTCCACATCTGTGTCTGCCCTGCCAGAGGAGATAAGGCAAACAGCATGCTGAGCATTTCTCTCTGTCAGCTTCCTTGGTCTCCCTCCATTTGACTTGGGATGGTAAGGGCAGTATTTATGACCCATCTTGAGATGATAATAGTGCCATGGCCAGTCATAGTTGACACTTTATGGGCAGATTTGCCTGAAGTGAGGAGGGAGATGATGTGAGTCCTTTTGGCAGCAGAGAGGGCATGCATGGTAAGAAGCAAGTGTTGTTGATGATTATTTGGTGTGTGTTCAACTTATTAAACATTGTCACATGACTGTCAATGCATTCCCATGACCACCAGATACCGGTTTTGTCATCTCACATGTTGGCCACAAAACTGTTCCAATGATAATGCCTCACAAAACATTTTATATATCATGAACCACTGATCCAATTGATATTATTATAGGCTCTAATTGAAGCTTAGATGCTACACTATCATCTACTAATTTCTACTAATTTAGGAAATTATTCTCATTGTGTGGTAGGTCAATCTCTTCAGGGTGGCCAAACATTGGAACGGTTTTGTGGGCTACTGTACCAGATTTGTCTGCATACAGTAACCCACAAAACTTGTTCCAATGTTTGGCCATCCTGAAGAGATTGACCTACCACACAATGAGAATAATTTCCAAAATTAGTAGAAATTGGTATATGATAGTGTAGCATCTAAGCTTCAATTAGAGCCTATACTTATGTCAATTGAGTCAGTGGTTCATGATATATAAAATGTTTTGTGAGGCATTATCATTGGAATGGTTTTTGTCATGAACTGACACCCTAGAGACCTCCTGACTGTTACAACTCACTGTCAACTGTCTGGACAGTGGGTTGTATGCAAAGGGGATGTTTTTGGAAGTGGGGCAAAGATGAGAGTAGTGATTGGCAGGGGTAACCCTGGGGTATCCTCGTTGGTACCCGTACCCGTACCCGTACCCGTCACTACAGGTACGGGTAACCCGCGGGTTACCCGCGGGTCACCCGTGAAAATGCGTGCAAGTTCTTTACTTGCATCGCGCATTTCAGATACCCAGCCCAGGCCTTCCCGGACCAAGAAGATACACAATGCATTCATTTGTGGCTGCTTAAGATCCCTCAATGACTCTTATTTTATGTTCAGAAGATTAAGATAATTCATTATTCCATTTTTATTTTATTATTCTGCTTTCAATTTTATACAAGCACAACTAAAATACAGCATACAGAGATGATTAGATAGGATGTTATAGAACATTGGTGAAAAGCCTGTCAGATAACCACACAGAATGCAAAATAATTTGATGAACACATAGCAATTTGCAGGGGTAACCCCTGGATAATTGTTTTGATACCTGGGTTACCCATAAAATGAAATGCGTGCAAGTTCTTTACTTGCATCGCGCATTTCGGACATCTGGCCCGGGACATCCCGGTCAAGGAGATACGCACTTGGACACAACACATTCATTTATGGCTACTCAAGATCCCTCAAAATTCCTGTTTTATGTTCATAAGATTAAGATAATTTATTATTCCATTTTTATTTTATTGTTCTGGTTTCAATTTTATACGAGCGTGACTGTTCTTTGCGTTTCTGCGCATTTCGGATAAATGGCCTGGGCCATCCCGGTCGAGGAGATAAGCACTTGGACACAACGCGTTCATTTATGGCTACTCAAGATCCCTCAAATATTGTTGGTTTTGTGGAAACGCAGCCTGATAAATCTGGTCAAAACAACTGCATTGTAAGATATAAAAATACTGTTCTTAAATACTGTAAAGACTGCTGTGCTGTGATCATAAGGAATGTACTTAATCATAATAAACGAGTGTGTAAGTATCATCTTGCACTGCCAACACCGGTCACCTCTGATCCGGTCTGGCCAACTCTGATCCGTCACCGGCTCAACATCCCCCCGTGATTAAGACAATCCTAGATTAGTCCTAATCCAGAGACAAAGTCCATAAGATCCCTGAGTCAGCAAGGAGAAAAATGTAGAATGGAAAGTCATCGGCATTGTCTCCAAGGCTGGAGTCCGAATAGCCGACAAGACCGTTTCCGCGCGCTCCATCGTAGCATAGCCGAAGATTAGCTGTACTGTTTAGATAACCCAGTACGTACTTGACAAGTCGTAGATGTTGCAGGGAAGGGTTTGCTGCGTACTGCGCAAGGCGCGCTACAGCGAAAGAAATGAATGGGCAGGTCTCAACTTGCACATACAAAAGGCTTCCAATGATTAGTTGATAATATGCAATCTCTGTTTGAGTAGCCTGTTCAGTGTGCTTTACCAAGTGGACATCTGCCCCAGCAGGGAGTGGTGTGCGCGCGGGGTTCGCATCCGCCATACCAAAGCGTGCAACGATCTCTCCAATGTACCGTGATTGATCAATTTCCAGACGCGTGATGGATCTGTCGCGCGTGATCTGAACTTCCAGATATGAGTCGATCTCACCTAGATCCATCCTTTCATAGCACTTAGATAAGATCTCCTTGATCCGGTTAACCTCCTTGAGAGTATCGCCTAAAATAGTGATGTCGTCGACATAGAGGATTATAATTGCTGTACCCTCCCCGTCTTGGCGACGACGCACGGATACCCCGGCATCAGAAAGGGTGCGCGTGAAGCCGAGCTCCAATTAGAACTCCATGGAATTGCGAGTTCCATGCGCGTGAGGCTTGTTTGAGTCCGTAAACTGCCTTTTTGAGTAGGCATACTTTGCCCGTCTGGCCCGATGATGAAACCCTCCATGTATATTACCTCATCCAGTAGTCCGTTCAGGAGCGCCGACTTGACGTCCATTTGATGGATCTCCCAATCCCCTAGCGCGGCCCATGCTAGTAACAGTCCAATGACTCGAACCGGGCTACAAGCACGCGCGAAAGCGTCCATCAGCTTTGTGCTTGAAAACCCACTTGGACTTCACAGCCTTCCGATTGGCCGGTAAGTCCACCAGTGTCCAAGTTCCATTTCTGGCTAGTGCGTCCATTTCATACTGGCACGCGTCCTGCCAGTCGCTAGCATAGTCAGACTTTATCGACGTGAGCGGATCACGATATGCAGCCGCCGCGAGCAAAGCATGTTGCCCGAGTTGCCCATCCTCACCTGGATTCCTGCGAGGCAGTCTCCGAGGGGGCGCGTCCTCCAAAATGGGGACAACGGTCCGCTGAATCCGGAGAATCCGGTTTCGCGGTGCACGGGGTGGGGGCTCTTGCATTGCGGGGCGTGAAGGCGGGATAGTCTAGACTGTATTACCAGAACTTGAGGTTTGCTGTATAGCAACCGGGGATGGCGTCCTTGGCGGATCGACCTCCCCTTGAGCTTGAGTAGGGACAGCCATAGGGAATGTAATGGCCAGGATTGATCGGAACGAATGGACGGCTCACCATTGTTCCGAAACAGAAAGGAGCTGTCAGACCCAGATCGTGAAGACCGATCAAACCCCGATGTATCCAACTGTACGCTCTGAACCCACAAAGGGTCCAGTCCCTATTAGGAATTGCTCACACGTGCTTCAGCGTCGCCACGCTCCCTCGCACAGCTCGCGCGAAGCCCGGTGAAGGGCCCAGTCTACACCGATCCACCGGTTCCAGGAGCCGGGGAATAGGGTTTCACAAGTAACAGAGGCTTGCCTTTTCCGGGAGATATCAAGTGTGCGTGTTCTGAAAAGGAAGCTTGTGTAATAAATGTCGATCTTCTTCTGGATAATTTAGTTACGCCCAGCAGGGCCCATAACCTGTGGAAACGCAGCCTGATAAATCTGGTCAAAACAACTGCATTGTAAGATATAAAAATACTGTTCTTAAATACTGTAAAGACTGCTGTGCTGTGATCATAAGGAATGTACTTAATCATAATAACGAGTGTGTAAGTATCATCTTGCACTGCCAACACCGGTCACCTCTGATCCGGTCCGGCCAACTCTGATCCGTCACCGGCTCAACAGGTTTATGTTCAGAAGATTGAAATGATCCTTTATTTACATTATTATTTTATTATTCTGGTTTCATTTCATACAAGCGCGACTGTCCTGGTGTGTTTAAGTCAACCTTTCTTAATAGGAAGGAGGTCAGACCACCATGCGATGCAATGTAGTCGCTGCCCCATGCAGCTTGTAGATACACGCGGGCCTTGTTTCAGTAAACTAATTTGATAATTAGATTATATTATAGTCTAAAGTAGTCTAGAGAGTATTTTAGATAGTGCCAGACTGGCAGAATTGGTCGCGCGTTGATAAAACAGGTGCATCATGATTTTCAAGAAGTGGATCACTGATAACACTTTTATTTTACATCGCACCGTTTATCTGCTTTGATATTTCATATGATAATACTAGAACATATTTAAAGATACCCTATAGCATACATCAGACGAGATCTTTTAGTTTTGTGGCTGCAGATGTGTTTTATCTTAGAATTTCTACTGATCTTGTCAATGCATGATTGGCGCCTATACCCGCCAAACCCGCTGCGTGGGTACGGGTTTCCATGGGTTGGGAGCCGTATACCCGTACCCGTACCTGGCAAACCCGTGGCGCTTACCCGTGCGGGTATGAAAACCCTTGACAATCACTAGATGAGAGTGAGGGTGAAAGTGCAGGGAGATGAAATGAACAGCTCAAAGGCAAGGGGTGAGAAGCCTTCCACAAGGTGGGGCTAATCTCCTAGGTAATCAGGAACTGGATCACAAGTGGACAGTCTGGAGCTCCATTTACATTGCAAGCCAGCTCCACCATCATTCAAGAAGCCAACAACATTGTCCTGCATGATCCACCCTTCTTTTCCTCTAACCACCATCATCAAGCTTGAGCCTTGCTTGCTTTGCTGGTTGTTTAGACTAGAGAACACAAATACATACCCTTAGTTGTGATGAGCTATACAGCTCAACCCTCATCTGAGGGCTGGGATGATGCTGTTGACTAGTGAATAGCAGGGGTAACCCCCAGGTATCTTCATTGGTACCCATACCCATACCCATACCCATACCCATCACTATGTGTCATGGCTCTACTTTATTTTTCCTTTTCTTTTTCCTTTTTGGATCACATGACTGTGGGAAGATTACCCAGCAGTCTCAATACATGATCATGGGAACATAGTTGTGACATGGATCATGTGACCGAGTCACATGTAATAGTCACATGCTGCTTAGTCAGCACAAGAGCCACTCAAGAATTACAAGTCGACTTTCTATTGTGTCTACCACAATAAGCGGAGGCCCCACAGTCTAGATGGTTCTAGACCAAGTAGAGCCACTATCAAGATAAGAGGAGCCCAGCCTAGAAGGTTCTAGGTAAGTGGAGCTCTAGATAAGGGCCCAGGTTGGGCCATGGCCAATTTTAGCACAGAATTAGTGATTGTCAAAGGGTTTCATACCCACGCGGGTAAGCGCCACGGGTTTTGCTGGGTACGGGTATGGGTATATGGCTCCCAACCCGTGGAAACCCGTACCCGCGCGGCAGGTTTGGCAGGTATAGGCACCGATTATGCATTGACAAGATCAGTAGAATTTCCGAGATAAAACACATCTGCAGCCACAAAAATACAAGATCTCATCTGATGTATGCTACAGGGTTGTGTTAAATATGTTCTAGTATTATCATACAAAATATCAAAGCAGATTAACAGTGCGATGTAAAATAAAATCCTTATCAGTGATCCACTTTCTTGAAAACCATGATACATCTGTTTTATTAACGCGCGACCAATTCTGCCAGTCTGGCACTATCTAAAATACACTCTAGACTACTTTAGACTGTATTGTAATCTAATTATCAAATTAGTTTGCTGAAACAAGGCCCGCGTGTATCTACAAGCTGCATGGGGCAGCGACTACATTGCATCGCATGGTGGTCTGACCTCCTTCCTATTAAGGAAGGTTGACTTAAACGCACCAGGACAGTCGCGCTTGTATGAAATGAAACCAGAATAATAAAATAATAATGTAAATAAAGGATCCTTTTAATCTTCTGAACATAAACCAACAATATTTGAGGGATCTTGAGTAGCCATAAATGAACGCTTGTGTCCAAATGCTTATCTCCTTGACCGGGATGGCCCGGGCCATTTATCCGAAATGCGCAGAAACGCAAAGAACAGTCACGCTCGTATAAAATTGAAACCAGAATAATAAAATAAAAATGGAATAATAAATTATCTTAATCTTATGAACATAAAATAGGAATCTTTGAGGGATCTTGAGTAGCCATAAATGAACGTTGTGTCCAAGTGCGTATCTCCTTGACCGGGATGTCCCGGGCCAGATGTCCGAAATGCGCGATGCAAGTAAAGAACTTGCACGCGTTTCATTTTATGGGTAACCCAGGTATCAAAACAATTATCCAGGGGTTACCCCTGCAAATTTCTATGTGTTCATCAAATTATTTTGCATTCTGTGTGGTTATCTGACAGGCTTTTCATCAATGTTCTATAACATCCTATCTAATCATCTCTGTATACTGTATTTTAGTTGTGCTTGTATAAAATTGAAAGCAGAATAATAAAATAAAAATGGAATAATGAATTATCTTAATCTTCTGAACATAAAATAAGAGTCATTGAGGGATCTTAAGCAGCCACAAATGAACGTGTTGTGTATCTTCTTGGTCCGGGAAGGCCCAGGCCGGGTATCCGAAATGTGCATGCAAGTAAAGAACTTGCATGCTTTTCACGGGTGACCCATACCCATAGTGACAGGTACGGGTACGGGTACGGGTACCAATGAGGATACCCCAGGGTTACCCCTGCCAATCACTACACAGAATCACATGTATCAGTAGATAGATGTGTTCCAGACCAAAGGGCTAGACTACATATCAGTTATCTACTCCACAGTGACATCATCATGACGTCATAATGTGAGAGTATGATCAGTCAGCAGAGTAAAGCAGCTTATGAATCACAGAGATAAGGCTCAGTCAGCAATACAGCTGACTGATACTTGCTGATTCTTGCTTACACCTACTGCTTACCTTGTTACACTGAGAAATGTATATAAGACCCCCTGTAACAGCCTGTAGTCCCCATCTTGTCCTCTTGGGGCTGCAGTTTCTTCCAGTTTCAGAATGCCATCATCATGGCTGAATAAGCCACAGTGGGTGACACAGTTCCTGGTCATTACTTAATGCATGACGTTTGCCTCCGTGGTATGCCCAATGACTTAGGTCACCTTCTTTTGCCCTTCTTTGTTACTAAGTGTACATGGAGCTTCACCCGTTACACTATGGGTATGGGTAACCTGCAGGTTACCTGCAGGTCACCTGGGGGTTACCTGTGTAAATGCATGCAAGTTCTTTGCTTGCATTGTGCATTTTGGATAACTGGCCTGGGCCATCCCAGTCAAGGAGATACACAACATGTTCATTTGTGGCTACTCAGGATCCTTCAAAGATTCCTGTTTTATATTCATAAGATTAAGATAATTCATTATTCTTTTGTTGTTTTATTATTCTGGTTTCAATTTTATACAAGTGCAACTAAAATCCACCCCAATATACAAAGATGATTAGATAGATGTTATAGAACATTGATGAAAAGCCTGTCAGATAACTGCATAGAATGCAAAAATAATTGACAAATGCATAGTGATTGGCAGGGGTAACCCCTGGATATTTGTTTTGATACCCAGGTTACCCATGTTGAACAGGCATGAGGTGCAGCATACTGACTGTAGGTGTTAGTGGTTTAGGCTAGAAGGACAAGTTATACTTCAGAGAGAAGAAAACTCTATATTACTATACTACACACCTAGAAGGACAAGTTATCTACAAGAGATAGTTAGTCAAAGGTAAAGTAGTAAGTAGAGTAAAGGGGACTTACACTTCAGAGATGAAGAAAACTCTGAAGTGTAGAGGACAAAACAGACACCCTTATATATCCCAAGGGATGGTCTGTGCACACTGGGAATAAGCCACAAGTGCCGGACAAAGTCCAAACAATAAACAAGAGGGAATAAGGCCATTGGCCAGTAAGGAATCACATGCTTGTACATCATTACAAAGGTACATCAGTCAGCTACTGTGGAATGTGAGAAAGAAGGTAATAATGATATTGTAAATAGTCCGAAACTCTGATATCTAATCTAATCCACAAAGTAGCTAATCTAATCTCCTGATGCCTGAAGCATCACCAAACATGTCCTGTGTTCAACATCCCTCCATGCTGAAGGCATCTGGTCATGGATGGGAAATGAGTTGAATGAGCACACTGTCATTACAATTAAATGAGCATATTGCCAGCCAACAAGGTTGAGAACGAGTTGATGAGGAGCACGGTTTGTGAGTTTTGCATACGAGTTGTAGATTTGCTTATGCAAGCTGAATGCTTGACATATTTGAATGCCTACTTCTGGTATACACACCTCTTGTGTCACTCTCGAGGTTGAGAATGTGCTCATGTTGCATGGTGGGAAAGTGAGACTGGTATACAAAGTCTCCAAATTCCAGCTCTCTCATTCCAGCACTAATCCTAGTTCATTGACCATGATTTCAAAGGATGCTCTTGGTAGAGACTTCGTAAAGCCATCTGCCAGCATCTCACCAGTGGGAGTTCACACTAAGTCAATTATGTGCAATTCTATGTACTCCCTAATGGCATGGTACTTGATAGGTATGTGCTTTGACTGCCTTCCTGTGACAGGGTTTAATGCCAAATCTACAGCACCCTTATTGTCACAGTGGAGTAGTATAGGGGAGGTTACCTCAAACCCTAATTCCTCCATAAAAGTCCTATACCATGCTGCCTGATTTGCAGCCTCAGAGAGACTCATGTATTCAGCTTCAGTGGTGGACTGTGCTACTGTTTTCTGCTTTCTGGAACACCAGGATATGGCACCATTTGCTAAGAAAAACATGTAGCCTGAGGTGGAGTGGCAGTCCTCTTGATCTCCCCATGAGGAATCTGCAAAGCCATGAAGGCCACTCTCCCCATTCCCTCCAGAATACTGCAACTTGCAGTCTTTTGTACTATTTAAATATTTTAAGACATATTTTGCAAGTCGCATATGATCTTGTGAGGGGTTGGAAGCATATTGGCTAAGGCGCGCCACAGCAAAACTGATGTCAGGTCTACTTCCAATCTGCACCCAAAGCAGAGACCCCATCAACTGTTGATACTTCTTTATCTCAGAAGTAGATGCCTGGCCATCAAACTTGACCAGATGTACATCAGCACCAGAGGGAAGAGGAGTATATACTCGGTTGGAATCCCTCATCCCAAACTTCTCAATGATAGAAAAAACGTAGGCTGCTTGGTCAATCTCCAGCGTCTTATTAGGATGATCCCTGGTGATGTTAACTCCAAGGTATGACTGAATTTCTCCCAAGTCAGTCATCTCATATCTATTAGATAGAGATGACTTCAGCCACATTATCTTATCATTGGAAGATCCAAGTATAGTAATGTCATCTACATAGAGAATGATGTAGAGTGGATCATCCTCCTCCTTAAGATGAAACACATATACTCCTGCATCAGAGTATGTCCAAGTAAAGCCCAGTTCACTGAGAACTGCATGTAATTGAAGATTCCATGCTCGGGAGGCTTGTTTGAGGCCATATAATGCTTTTTGTAGCCTACAAACTTTGGACTCTTGACCAGCAACGATGAAACCAGCTGGTTGCTCCATATAAATTTCTTCATCCAGTTTGCCATGAAGGAATGCCGATTTGACATCCATCTGGTGGATTTCCCAATCCTCTAGCATAGCTAGCACTAGTAATAATTGAAGTGATTCAAATCTGGTGACTGGAGAGAATGTTTCGTCGAAGTCTACCCCTTCTATTTGGGTAAAACCTTTTGCCATGAGCCTAGCATGAAACCGTCCATCTGGTTTCAGCTTAAAAACCCATTTTGACTTGACTGCCTTTCTTCCCTTTGGAAGATCCTCAAGGCACCACACATTAAGTTTATCTAAGGCATCAATCTCATATTTACATGCCTCAAGCCATTCATTGGCATTGTCAGACTGCATCGCCTCCTGAAAAGTCAGGGGGTCTCTATAAGAGACTCCTGCAGCATTTAGCAACTCCATATGCCCAAGTCTGGAAGAACCTTGCATGAACTCAGCATTATCCTCATTATAAAATCTAGGATTCATGCAATGTGAACGTTTGGGACAGGCAGTATCAAGATCTACATCTTCCTGCACAGCCCTATCATGTTGCTGAGAGCGTGGACTTTCCCTAGTAAAGACTGGTTGGGGAAGTCTGCCAACATTCTTCTTGGATTGTCTCTTGGCACAAGTTCTCTGGGGGAGTTCAGATGGTTCCATAATTTGGGATGGAGGTGTCTGATAGATAGTAACATCATGTGTGTCTACATCTCTTTCGGGTGTGGTAGGCTCAGGATTTATTTGAGGAGGTTCCACTACCTCCTGTTCCTCAACCTCAGCATCCTTATCTTCAGGAGCCTGAGGAACTGTAGCTATTGCTGGTTGAGGCTGGACAGGCCTCTCAACTTCTAGCACAAAAGGTGTAACTTTTTCCTTTTGCTTTCCCTTGCTGTCCTTTGCAAGGTTGGATGGAAAGGATCCTTCATCAAATGTCACATCTCTTGACAATACAAAGGATCGAGTATGCATATCCCATAGAAGATATCCTTTAGAATGGGATGCATACCCAACAAAGACTGTCTCTCTGGCTTTGTGGTCCAGTTTATGTCTTTTATCCTCTGGGACAGTGTAATAGGCTAAGCAGCCAAATATTTTAAAGTAGGAGACATCTGGAATGTCCCCATCCAGAAGCTCAAGTGGTGTCCTCCACTTATTAGAATGGATGGGCATTCTGTTGTATATGTGACATGCTGTTTGCACTGCACATTCCCAGAAACCAAGGGAAAGACCAGCATGATGCAGCATGCTTGTGGCCTTTTCCATGATGGTTCTGTTGAACCTTTCAGCCCTTCCATTTTGTTGTGGGGAATATGGCATTGTCAATTTATGCTCTATGCCAGCCTTCTCAAGTATTGACTTCAGCTCCCTATTGACAAACTCACCACCTTGGTCTGTGTGTAAGGTCTTTATTTTCTTGTCTGTTTTATTTTCCAAGAATGCCTTAATATTACAGAAAACTGATGTAAAATCACTTTTAGCCTTCATAGCTATGATTAGAGCTGTCCTGCTAAAGTCATCTATGAAGGTGGTGAAGTATAGGTTTCCTTGAATTGAAGTACATTGTAGTGGACCAACTAGGTCACTATGAATGACTTCCAAGGGTGCTGAAGCTCTCTTTTGAGAGGGAGGGAATGGAAGATGGTGTGACTTTCCCATTTCACAACCATAACATGGCTTGTCTTCCACTTGGCTATTATCAATACTAAGGCCTTTTACAGCCTTAGGAGCATGTCTTTTGAGGGCCTCTTTCAACATATGACCCATGTGCAAATGCCAGGTTTCAAGGCTACTTGATGCAGATTTGTGGGAAGCAGTGTTCAAATTTTGCATAGTTTTCCCAAAGACCCAATAGAGTCCCATAGCCTTGACACCTTCTGCTATGATAGCATTATTGTACTTTATCTTCACCTCAGATGGAGTGAACTCCACTGATCTGCCTTTGTCAGTGATGCAGCTAGTTGACAGTATTCTTTCACTGCCAGGCATATAATAGACATTGTTTAACTCTAACTCATAGTTGTTACGAGTTTTTAATATCACTTTGCCTGTCCCTTCGACTTGGACTATGGAGCCATCACCAATTGTCACCTGATGTCCCATATGTAGGAGATATTCAGAAAAATCTTCTAAATATGGTGTAAAGTGTGTGGTGGCTCCACTATCCTGTTGGCCCACACGCACTCTGGCAAAGGGACCTTAAGTAAGACCCTAACCCATGCTCTAGAAAAGGAATGGCCACATTGGGGATTGAACCCAAGACCTCTGGACAATCCAGGTCTGGCGCTCTAACCACTGAGCTACACAGCCTGGGTTCTACATGGAGCATAACCTTATATACCAAGGTCATGTGAGAGTTGCATCATGCAGCACTACACTTGTGTCAACACACCCCCACACACATGCAAACTCTCCCAATTTCCTTTCTAGGGGGTCAAAGGCACAGAGTAGATGACGTGCTGCTACCATGTTGGCCCACACGCACTCCAGCAAAGGGACCTTAAGTAAGACCCTAACCCACACTCTAGAAAAGGAATGGCCACATTGGGGATTGAACCCAAGACCTCTGGACAATCTGGGTCTGGCACTCTAACCACTGAGCTACATGGCCTGGGTTCTACATGGAGCATAACCTTATATACCAAGGTCATGTGAGAGTTGCATCATGTGGCACTACACTTGTGTCAACATATCCATCATCCAAGGGTTGCTGCCATCATTGACTTCTTGCATATTGACGGTTAAAGTATAAAGTGAAATGTGAGGTGTCTCATGCACCTCCTGTATTCTGCTGCTACCATTAACTACAGTAGCTACTTGTGTGGAGTTTGTTTGTACACTGGGGCCTTGCCCCTTCCTCTTGTTGCCCTTTTTGCCTGCATCAGCATTGGCTCTGTCCTGTTTCCTTTGCTGACATTCATTAGCCTTGTGGCCCGGCTTCTGGCAATAGAAGCAAGTGACATCATTGGACGATGATGCACCTGCAGGTTGTGGTGTGAAATTTGATTGTTTCTTATTTTTATTTTTGTTGATGTGGGCTGCCTTGTTAAGGGCAGCCCCAACACCACTTCCTGTGGGGCCAGCTAGTCGGCTTTCCTCATTTAGGAACCTTTGTACAAGGTCCTGAGGGGAAAGACGGTCAGGAGCTCCTGATGCCAGGATGGAGCCAGCAATGGCATTGTAGGATGGAGGCAGGGATTGGAGCAAAATAAAGCTCATCTGGAGATCTGAGATCTCCATCCCATTCTCTTTAAGAGTGCTCCTCACATCCAACACACACTGCAACTGGGGTCTGAATTGCTTGCCTTCCTCCAAGCAGAAGGAAGACACAGAGCACCACAAGTTGTAGGTGGCCATGCTACCTACTGAGCCATAGAGCGATTCCAAATGCTCATACTTAGCATTGACAGAAGGATAAGTTCTGTCAGAGGCAATTTAGGAGTATGTTTCTGGTGATGTTACCATCACCAGAACTCCCATGAGGACCTCCTCCACTCTGTTCCATTCCATGTACATTGGCTCTGACCAAAGTGTGAAGCATTTAGCATACTCATTGTCCTTTTCTCCATCCTCAGGCTTCAGTGGATTCAGGAATTCAGGGGCATCATGAGTAATGTGCCTCTTCATCCCATTGATCCTCAGCAAGGCAGTGAAGGACACCAACCATTGCTGCCAGTTGGAGCTGTTGAGCTTGTCAAATTTGAAGGTGGGAGGAAAGACAATGGCAGACATTTTGAGATGATTTTTAAAAAAAAGGTTTGATCCTGGTTCCAAGGAGCAATTAGAACCAGTTGTCCAGGTCTCATTTAAGAGGGCCCATCCATTCTGTGGTGCTATGCTTCAGAACTTAAAGAAGTCCTGCCTCTGATGTGTGACTTCTAAGTAGTATAGTAAGCTGTCTAATGCCATCTACAACAAGTCCTAAGCCCACATCAGGGGGACATTGTGTAAATAGATGGGGAGTCATGTCATGGAGGAGCCAACCGCAAGTTCCACTAGAGACAAAGGGTATAGAGCCCTTCCTCTAGTGCTGGTGTGTTGAACACAGAAGATGTTCGGTGATGCTTCAGGCATCAGGTGATTAGATTAGCTACTTTGTAGATAAGATTAGATACCGGAGTTTCGGACTTTTACACTATCATTATTACTTTCTTTCTCACATTCCGCAGTAGCTGACTGATACACCATGTAGCATGTGATTTCTGTAGTGGCCAATGGCCTTTCTCCCTCATGTTTATTGTTTGGACTTTGTCTGGCACTTGTGGACTTATTCCCAGTGCACAGACCATCCCTTAGATAGTATATAAGGGTGTCTGTTTCATCCTCTACACTTCAGAGTTTTCTTCACCTCTGAAGTGTAAGTCCCTTCTACATTACTTCCTACTTATACCTTTGACTAACCGCTCTCTATAGCTAACTTGTCGTTTAGGTCAGTAGTATAGTAACAGAGTTTTCTTCACCTCTGAAGTCTAACTTGTCATTTAGCCTAACCCGCAAACACCCAGAGTCAGTATGCTGCGCACATGCCTGTTCCACACCTTCCACTGTTCTCAAGTCCTGCCCTTCTTTATGTCTATGCTGAAGCATGTCTGGAAATCCAGATAATCCTGTTGCTGCCTCCTAGCAGCATTGGTCCACTGACTCCATGTTTCAGGGTGATGAAATTGGATGATATTTTTGACCAGGGGATTAGGCAATCCCTGGGAGAAGAGGTCAAGCATAGCCTCTTCTTTGACATCATACCTTGCTCTCTTCACAAGATTGCAAAACTTGGCTACATAGCCATTCAGATCCCCCCTTTCCATTTTCAGGGTTTTCAACCCTCTGGCAGCCTTCTGCTTGGCTTGCCCATCTGTAAAGGCATCTTTAAACCACTGTGCCACTGTGTTGTCGAACAGGCATGAGGCACAGCATACTGACTGTGTGTTGTTAGCATGTTAGGCTAGAAAGACAAGTTATACTTCAGAGGTGAAGAGAACTCTGTTATACTATACTACACACCTAGAAAGACAAGTTATCTACAGGAGATGGTTAGTCAAAGGTAAGGTAGTAAGTAAGAGAGACTGGGACTTACACTTCAGAGGTGAAGAGAACTCTGAAGTGTAAGAGATGAAACAGACACCCTTATATACTCTTCAAGGGATGGTCTGTGCACTGGGAATAAGTCCACAAGTGCTGGACAAAGTCCAAACAATAAACAAGAGGGACTAAGGCCATTGGCCAGTAAGGAATCACATGCTTGTACATCATTACTAAGGTACATCAGTCAGCTACTGCGGATTGTGAGAAAGAAAGTAATAAAGATATAGTAAAAGTCTGAAACTCCGGAATCTAATCTAATCCACAAAGTAGCTAATCTAATCTCCTGATGCCTGAAGCATCACCGAACACATTCAGTGTTCAACATGTGTCCCACAGACCTTCATCTGTTGTCTGCCTTCCAGCTGTAATCCTATCATTGAGCCACTCCAACTGCTCCATGGTCCAATTATCAACAGCCTCCCTGTTACATCTGGTGTGGGACATTCTGCACAACTTGTGTGACAGCTTTGGTTTTGTGGGTTTCAGATAAGAAGTCAATAGGACCTCTTTGAGTAAAAGGGATGAGTCAAAGTCAAAGGGGCTGTTCCCTAAGACAATGTTAAGCAGAAGGCACCAAAAGTGCTGAGACAACTAGATTGAGGTTCAAAGGGGACTGTCCAGAAGACAAACACCAATGTATTCAATAAGTCAAGTCTGAAGTCTACAATGTAGTTACAGCAGACTTATATACATAATTCAGCAGGCATCTATGAGATAAGGATCATGGAGTCAAGTGGGCCCAAATATACAAAAGTGGATGGCATAAAGCCTGGCTTCTGATAGGGA